>PVLD010004471.1:54950-85125 GCA_004027595.1 Dinomys branickii
AAAAAAAAAAAAAAAAGAAAGAAAGAAAGAATGACATGGCAAGACCCTTTCTGCAAAAAAACCCAAAGTCGTAAAAGAAGATCAAGGACACCAATAAATTCTAGGTAAGAAGTCTGGCAATCTCACTGACAGTTGAAATGAAACCTCCAGTTTATTCCCCTAATTAGTCAACAAGATGACAAAACAGACACAAACCCTAAACTTTAAAAAAAAATTTAATGATAAATACATATTGGCAGAAATTATTAAACTGTCCTCAGACAGTGGCATCCAAAGCATCCGTCCATGTTCACGGCTCCCAGCCCTTCCCGCCAGGCTGACGGGGCAACTGGAGACCCACTAAGCCTGCAGACTCCTCCACTGACCGCTCACCCTTGCCGTGGAACTCCTGGTGCAGGGCCAGGTGCTCCCGGACGCTGCGCAGGAGGCACAGGTAGGTGGCCGCCTGGAAATGCAGCTCCTGTTGGGCTCTGCACAGCTTTTCACTGGTCACCTAGGAAAGCAGTAAGACACCCTCTGTCAACGCCCCAGCCCTGTTGACACAGACCTACAACAATGCACTTATTTTGAAGAGGCGTAAGGACTTATCAGGCAGAATTTTTAAAATACACACGCCAATTTTTGGGTGTGTGCCCCCAAGAGAGGTGTGCTATTTCCTGGAACTGGGCAATTTGTGCTTCTCTTGAGGGGGTAGACACCAAGGAAAAGCCAGGCGTGGTGGTGCATGCCTGTAATCCCAGTACTTGGGAGGCTGAGGCAGGAGGATCATTGTGAGTTTGAGACTAGCCTGGTCCACAAAGTGAGCTCAATCCCAGCCTGAACTGAATGGCAAGACCCTGTCTCAAAAAGACAAAAAAAAAAAAAAAGAACCAAAGGAAAGGCCGCCTACCCTGCAGACGGTCGCTGCCCCATTCACAGATGCGAGCCTAGCCTTCCTGTGTGTTTTAAGATCTACAACTTAAGCATTCTTTGAATTCTCTCAACCTGTTCCCGGTCCTAGGAACAGGTCCCTGCTCTTCATTTCTCAGTAAGCCAACCTATGGCTCTGGAAGAAGGGGGCCGTAAACTAACCCAGGGAAAGCTGACAGGATTGCTCTGGGTCACTTCAGCTGTGTCCTGGAAGGTGTAGTCTTCTTGAAAGTAGTTTTTGGCCTTGATGTTGTCTCCTTTCTACCTATATTTCTTCGGTCCTGGCTCCTCCATATGCCCCTTTCCATAAACCTACTTATAAAAGGCGTACATTCTACTTCAGGAGATACTCTATAAACAGTGGTTGTAGTTGTATCCATTTATAGAAACAGCAGTAGTACATGCAAATTGTAGTTGTTCCACATCCTTGCCAATAGGGTCTTTTCCTTCTTTTCCTGTTTGTCTTTTTAACCACAAAGATTTCATAAACAAGCTTTCTCTTAAAAGTCAGTTGTACAGAAAATACAAACATGAGTGTGTATATTTCATTTATAAGGGCACTGTTTATTAGAGAAGTTGACTAATAAAAAGTTTCGTTTGTTAGTGCTAGGGATTGAACAAACCCCTGTGCTTACCAAGAGCTGTATCACTGAACTACAGCTTCAGTCTCAAAGACAATTTTTGCTTTTTTTTCTGATACTTGGCATTCAGCCCTAAGCCTTCGCCCTACACTTTTTCAATCCCTAGCCATTTTTCGGGTTTTTACATTGATTCAGACAGCGTCTCAATAAGTAAGTTGCTAACTTCCCCAGGCTGGGCTCCAATCTCCACCCTCCGTCCCGTCTTCCAGAGTGCAGGGCTACAGGTGGGCACCACTGTGCCCGGCTCCTTTTCTTTTCGGGGGGCATGGGGCCCTGCTGTTACTGAGGCCGGCCCTGAGCTCCTCGACTCATGGCAATCCTGCTGCCTTTGGCTCTTGAGTAGTTGGGACAATAGAAGCAGTGCATCAGGTCCACGGAAGAGTTTTTTGGGTTCTTTTTGAGACAGGGTCTCTCTTTGTAGTTCATGCTGGTGTTGAACTCCAGGCAATCTTCCTGCCTCAACCTCCTTAGTGCTGAGGTTAAGGAGAGCACCACCACGCCTAGCTAAAGAGAACTTTTAAGAAGTATTTCACTGACTGTCTCTAAATTTTAATACTAGGAGACATCTTGTTTTAACACCATTTCACATACCAGAAAACTCAACCTCAGTAGTTAACGGTAGAAATGAGAACTATAACCAGGGCACATCATTATAGTCACCTGAAGAGTATAATATAGAACTTTCTCCCCTTCAAAAATTAAGGGTAAGTGCTGGGTATGGTGTATGGTGGCCCATAACTGTCATCTCAGCATTTATAAGGCTGAGGCAGGAGGATCACTGCAAGTTACAGACTAGTCTGGGCAAGATAAGGAGCTCAAGATCAGCCTGAACTACATAGCTAGACTTTGTTTTTTGTTTTTTTTAGCTAGACTTTGTTTTAAAAAAATAAATAAAATTAAGAGTGGCTATTTTCTTCCTGACTTTGGTTAATGTGGTACATACCTTTTATTTCAAAATTTAAAATTTTTTTTATGTGATATCAAGGCCTTACCAAGAGCTCTCCTGAGGAACTTACTTTGTCTGAAAATAATACCTTTGTCCTCAATAATAATGAAATGAAAAAGGTTTTATATATAAAATAATATACACATGCTCATACTACTGAAGTTTGCTCTTAACAATTTATCCACCTGGAAAATCTGCAGTTCTAACAACTTATTGAAAAGCTGGACATCATATCCACTCCAAAGGCCCCGTGACTAAATCTTGCTTTCTCTGCATCACACTTAAATTTCAAGATTAACTGTGATACACTGAGCTTCACTTAACTCATTTTGAGAGCTGAGGATGTGAGCAAGGAGTGGACGCAGTGGGGGTAGGTGCGCATGCTGAGGCAGGGGTCTGCAGGGAGAAAATAGAACAGTCCTCCTTAGGTCTTCTAGCAAAGCCTTAGTAGGAGTTAAAAACAAAATCTTCTAGAGAGATTCCCCTGGGAAGCAGATCATAAACAGGAGTAGAACAAAAGAAAAAAAGAAACACAGATAAAGAAAGGCACCAAATGGCCTTGGGACTGGCACCAAGAGACCAGAGAAAGAGCTGCCAGGCGGACAGGGAGGGAAGCCACATGAGTCGCCCCCACCTGCAATAAAATACAGTGAAGCAAGAGGGGTCTGACTTTATTAATGCAGGATGTACTCACACCTGTACACTAACACACTTACATACGTGTGCGTTCACGGTACAGTTATTATAGTATTCCTTCTAGGATCGTTATAGAGTACAATAGCTACTCACAGGCCCTTTCTAACTCTAAGCTAGCCAAGAACAAGACACACACACCCTAAGACCTTGAAGGAAGATCTGAATCAGAAGCCAGGCATGGTGGTGCACGCCTGTAATCCCAGTACTCGGGGCTGAGGCAAGAGGATCTTTGTGAGTTCGAGACCAGCCTGGGCTACAAAGTGAGCTCAAGGCCAGCCTGAACTGCATAGTGAGACCCTGTCTCAAACACACACACACACACACAAAGGTAGGTCAGGGAAAAGTAAATAGAAGCTTCATGTAGACCATGGTTGGAAATGATGTGAGGCAGAGGTGCTGGGGAAGCTAATCCAGTTAGGGCAAGTTCTGGGTGGGAAGGATTCACTCACCCCTGCCCCCCCCCCCCCCCCCCCCCCCCCCCCCCCCCGTGAAAGCAGATGGGAACAAAGAACCAGCTATCTTATCTTCTCTTCCATCCTTTTTCTCTTTACAAATAAAGATGCTAAACTTTTTTTTTTTCTTGGGGCTGAGTTACAGTGGTGCTCCACACCCAGATGTGACGTTTCTGTTCTTTGTGCGCAAGTTTTCAGAGCAGTGGGGATTAAGTGCATACATAGAAGACATGGGGATTAGTCCCACTGACTTTTTTTTTTTTTTTTTTTTGCGGTACTGGGGATCGAACTCAGGACCCTGCGCTTGCTGGGCAGGCACTAGTCCCACTGACTCTTAATCTTCCTCTTTTGAGTGGGTAGGGTTAGAATACAAAAATTGTAATGCATGCTTTCCTATGCAAAATTGGCACTGATTTGCTGCTCTAACTGAACTTTTTTGTATTTTTAAACTTCTGTAATCCCAGCACTGGGAGGCTGAGGCAGGAGGACTGTCGTGAGTTGAAGACCAGCCTGGGCTACAAAGTGAGCTCAGGGCCAGCCTAAACTGCATATCGGGACTCTATCTCAAAGAGACAAAACAAAACATAGCACCCAAATGCACCTTATTTTTGGGATTTAGACCAAGTTCCTGGCACAGACCTTAACTGTGACCTTTCAAAAAGTAACTTAAAAAAAAAAAAAACAACAAACTAAATTCTACATTCTTTGCAACATGGTCGCAACTTCCCTGAAGCTGAACCCGTAACTCCAAAACCAGCAATGAAGTGCCTATTTGGGCACCAAAGAACTGAACTCTAGTTGTTTCTAGTTGTTCTGTTTTATTCTTTAAACAGGGTTTCTCTAAGATGCTAAATTGCAACAGCTGGTCTAGAAATTGCAATCTTCCTGCCTCAGCTTTCCAAAGTGCTGGGATTACAGAGATTCATGTGCTATTCTTGTACAGGTAACCACCCATATCCCTGAGCCTCAGCTGCTCCATTTCAAAATTGAACAGTTGTGGTGCTGCACACCTGTAATCCCAGCACTGGGATGGCTATGGCAGGCAGATGGCTGCCAGTTCGAGGCCAACCTGGGCTATACAGTGAGTTTGAGGCCAGCCTGAACTACCTATCCAGACCCTGTCTCAAAAACTCCAAAAGAAAGAAAGGAAGGGAAAGAGGGAGGGAAAGCAGGAAAGAGAGAGAAAGCAAGCAAGCAAGCAAGCCCTTCCACTTGCCTAAGGGAAATACAGAATGTATTTTAGGAAGGTATTTCCCAAGACAGGCTTCTCACAGAGTTTTATCTAACTGTTACACAAGTCCTTCTACTAGGGGAAAGGTGAAGTGTGGGCTGAGTCGGTTCTATGCCTAACTGTAGGGCACTACACCCCTCACCAGCATCTTTGTATCTGGGCAACACACACAGGCACAATTGGCAGTACTAGAGAAACACTGTAACCCTGAGCTTCACAGGCACCTCCAGCCTTTTAGTAGAGGTGAGTGTAGAGCAGTTTCAGCCTATTATACTGACAATTCTGCTCAAGTGCAAACCCTGAAACAATAGTTTTTACCCTTAAGGCTTTCGATAAGCTATTGCTCAGTTTTTCTCTGTTGCCAATAGAAAACTGCTTTCCATTAATGCAGAATTCATGCCTTTCATGTGTTTAAAATATGACAATATTTATAAATGTGGTTTAGAGAAATTGTTTAAATTCTTTTTCCTAATTTTCTTTCTCTTCAGGATAGTCTTTCAGCTGGTAATTTGTAGTAATGACTATTGACTTCAATTTTGGGGTATAGTAATGTTAAAGATTATTTGCACTGAAGCCAACAGAGAATTTGTTGTTGTGTTTACTTTCTTCGGTGATAAATAAAAAACTCACAGAAAGAAAATTAATGTGTTTATTTGGAGAAAGGAGTTGGCTAAATTGCCCCGACTGGCCTCGAACTTGCAATCCTCCTGACTCAGCCTCCTGAGTAGGCGGGACTTCAAGGCCTACCCCTCTTCCGTTTTTCTCAGTCGCACTTCCCTCCAAGGCCCCACCTCCCAACAACAGAACCAGCCAACGAGACGCTCCAGGAGCCCCGAACCCGCGTCCCCCGGGCCACGCTGCCGCGTGTCCTTCATTAGTCCCCGGCCGGAGCTTGAGCCCGTTCCCAGGCCATCTCTACGGCGGGGGCCGATCTCGAGGAAGGCTTGTCTCCGAGGCAGCCCTAGGACCCTGCTCCCCACCCCCGCCCAGCTCCCCGCCCCCTCTCCGGGGATGCGGCGCTCCGGAGGCGCCTTCCGTACCCGATGAGCACGGAAAGCCTTCATGAGGTACCGATAGGCCGCGGTGTCGCGATAGGGTCGCCCGGTGGCCGCGTTCAGGTGGCGCAGCTCCCGCAGAAGGCCCCGCAAAGTGCGCGCCGGGGACCCTAAGGCCGCCATTTTCCAGCCCTTCCGGAGCGTGGCTCCCCGCGGCACCCACGCCTCTAACGCCCGCTCTTCCTTTCGCCAGTCGCGTCCCTGAGCGGTCGGCCCCGGGCGCCGGAAGGGACGAAAAGGGCAGGGTCCTAGGGCTGCCACCGATTGGCCGGCAGCGGGACGCGCGCTTCCTGGATTGGCGCAGCCGCAGGAATGGAACGCCGAGCTCACCCCGAAGGATTAAGGGGAGGCAGGAGAAAGCAGTGTCGCCTGGGCCGGAGAGATGGCGGGGAGAAGCCGGGCCTTTCCGGGCCGGATCACCGAAGACGCCGACTCTGCCCTGCGGCCGAGTCTCGGGAGACGCGGGCCTGCGGGAATCGGTGCGGGTTCGTTGTAGCACACGCCAGGGCCTGCGGGAATCGGTGCGGGTTCGTTGTAGCACACGCCATGAAGATATTTTAAGACGTTTTCTAGAAGGGCTGTCAATGTCCAACACACAGACCGACTTCCAAAGGCCTGGTGGAGACTTTGGCTGGAAGTAAACAGTGACCTGGTTCTCTCAAACGGCAGCCCAAGAGCTAATAAAACCACAGTGCACTCTTTCTAGAAAGTTTGAAAAGAAGTAAAATCAAGTGGGCAACACGAGTACAATAGCATAAGTGAGAAAGTGTTTATAGAATTAGAAAAGTACAACCACCCCAGATGGGACTCGAACCCACAATCCCTGGCTTAGGAGGCCAATGCCTTATCCATTAGGCCACTGGGGCTTCTGCGAAGATTGTGGTGAAACTGGTTGTTGAGCGTTTTCTTTTTGGTGCGTCATCGTCTGTTAAGCTTTTTATCCTATCCTGGGAAAGTACACCTAGCGCCGATATGAAGGGCAAGCATGCTGGGAATTGTAGTTCAGAGACCTAAAGCCCGCGTTCCAGCGCGGAAGACTTTTACCCTGCGAACAAGACCGCTGTACGAGACGCTGGGCGGGCGCGCGCACGCCTTTTCGTGCGCCTGCGTCGTAACTCCGCGCCCGCCCTAAAGCGCGCGCCCGATGTCGCGAAGCCGAGCGCTCTGGGCAACTGGCCGGGGTTTGGAGATTTGTCCTCTGAGCCTCGGCTCGGTCAGGTTGTTACCGGAAACTGCCTGGCCACTTCCGGTGTGGCGACCTTCCGGACTTGGTTACGCTCCCACCGGCCGTTAGGCGGCGTCTACAGCGATCAGTTTCTGTTTCCGGTTGAAGAGCGGAGGCCATTTCCGCGGAGACTGCTGTGGCAGAGGCGCGCGCAATCGGTGGGTCAGCTACAAACTTCCGACCACAGAGAGTTGTAATTAACTCACTAGGAATTAGAAGCTAAACTGTGGGGTTAGTTCGTTTTCTGATTCTATATCTTATTGCATATGTAAACAAAGCAGTTGAGTCTCAGCGACTCTTCCCTATGGTTAAAATCTCAGTGACTCCCTTGTCCACAAGATGAAGTCCAGTCTACCCAACATAGTGGATCCCCCTAAATTGACCGCTTTTCTTTTTTGAGACAGGGTCTCGCAGTGTAGCCCATGCTGGCTTTAAACTGCAGGTGATCCACCTGCCTCAGCCTCCCAAGTGCTGGCGTTACAGGCAGGCGCCACCACGGTCTGCTTGACCCCTTTGTATTTTAACTTGACACCGTTAATTTCTTGTGACACTGCGCCCCAGGTATCTGAGCAAGTATCTCTTCCCTCTTCCTCACCGTTGTATGCACGTTACTCAGTCTATAACCTCATCATTCAAGTGAACGTCCCCGTTTTCTCTTGGAGCTTTGACTTGTTCAGGAAGTCGAAGTTTAGCATTGTTCTAAGTCCAAGTGGGTAATGTGACGAGGTTAAAGTGATTAAGCTCATCTCCTCAGGTCCCCTCTTCCCCTCTTAGGTATTTGCACACAGAACTCCTTGTGTTCTATTTTCTGCTTCCTTCATCTTAGCTGGCATTTTGTTCAGCCTCAGAAGCCCGGAACCTAGCCAGAGTCTTAAGCCCACTCTTGGAAGAACAATCAGAACAATTGACTCTGAGGCCCCATGACCACCTGACGTAAACTACTGCACAGGATGATGAACACCACCGGGACATTCAGGGCTCACTGATGCTAAAAGCCTGCGTGATGGGAGAGCTGGTGACTGGAGAGCACCTAGCCCACTACCTGGGGCAGCAACTACTCACCTCCCTGAGAGTTGACAGTTAAGGACAGTTAAGAGACTACATTTTCGAGAAGAAAAACTGAAAAATGCAGGTTTTATTGGAGGAGGTTTGTTTTGGTGTTTTTTTTTTTTAGGTTTTTGTTTTTTGAGATAGGGACTTACTGTATAATTCAGCTTGACCTTGAACTCAGTGATCCTCCTGCCTCAGCCTCCCCAGTGGTGAGATTAGAGGCCTGTGTTGCCATGCTTCACTCTTTAATCCTAACCCTAGTCCTCAATCTAACCCTAATCTAGTTGTATCTATCACTAGTCATATCACTAGTCTGTAGACCTGGACCTAATCGTAAACCCAACCCTCGCCCTGGCCTTAGCCCTAACTTTATGGCAAACTCTAACCCAAACCAAATAACTGAAGTTAACCCTAACCCTAGCCCTTGTCTTACCCTAACCTTAACTCTAACCCTAAATCCTAACCCTAAACCTGGCCCAACCCTAGGCCTAAACCTAACTTATGGTTGATACTTTGTGTCAACTTGGGGAGTCTAGTTTGGCTGAATGAGTCAGCTGGAAGCCAAGGTGCTTACTTTGTATATTTCCTGAGGAAGAGGAGGGCCTGGAGATTGTGTGAGAACTACATGCCCCCTGGGTGGGGGTAGCCTATTTACAACGTAAGGGAGAAAAAGGCTGCTTCCTCGTTTCTCGGTTTTGCTGGTGGCTTTGCTGTGCTTTGCTGTCTTGAACGTTTGCCCTCTGCCATGTGCCACTCTGCCTCAGAACCAGCCAGGTATGGACTGAAACCTCTACGAACTGTAAGCTAAATAAACCTTCCCTTCCTTCATTTTTGGCATCAGGTATTTTGTCTCAGCAATGATAGAAAAGTAAGCAAGACAGAATTTGGTACCAGCAGAGTGGGGTTGTTACTGTGACTATACCTGACCATGTGGTTCAAGACCCTTTGGAAATGGCTTACTGGAAGAGTTTGGAAAGGTTCAGAGATGATGTCTGAAAGAAATCCGCTAGAACATCTTTGGCTGTTCTGTCTGGGAGATTCTGGTCAGAGCTTAGAAGGCCAGAAGGCTGATAGAAATCTTGGCAGTAAAGACCATGTTCAGGAGGTTTCTGTTGGGAAGGACTGCACTGGTTGTTGGACTCCAGATGATGTATGTTATGGCTTGTCAGAAAGTTTGTCTGCATTTTGCTCCTGTCCAGAGACTTTGCCTAAGACTGAGATTAAGGGTGGCAGTGAACTGATTAATCTGGCAAAAGAAATTTCAAGGCAGTCAAATGTTGGGGCAGTGGCATGGCTATTGTTGGGGGCTTTTAGCCAGATTTATACTGAGAATCAAGAGCAAAGAGCCCAGCAGGGTGATATAAAATGTTACGAGTTTGGCCAGAAAGGAAGCTCCAGTAAAGCTATGTTTTCTTTTTTTTTCTTTTTTTTTTTTTTTTTGGCGGTACTGGGGATTCAGAACCCTGCGCTTGCTAGGCAGGAGCTTATTCCACTAAGCTATATCCCCAGCTCATCCAATAAAGCTATGGACTGCAAAGATAAGGCTAAGGAGATCTCTGTTGCTGAGAAGGAATAAGAGAATGGAAAAGATGTCCTGAGAGTATCACAAGAAGCAGCAAGTCTCCAACCTTTGCAGCCTCAAAACTGTAAAGGTGAGAGACTTTGCCTTTAGAAGGAAGCCAAAGAGCACTAGGTTCCAGAATGGCTGTGGCAGCTGCACCAGATTCCAGAATGGAGGTGGCATAGAGAATTTGCTCCTCACCATTGGATTCAGTGTGCCCAGCGATCCAGGAACTTGACCCCTATGGCCAAGAGAGAGGAAAGTTTGGCTACTGCTCCAGGTAGCAGTAGACCTTGGCATCATCCACGTGGCCCTGGCTTTAGGTGCAAGGAGAATGCAAGAGTTCTAAGGTTAAAGAGACTTCCACCCAGATTTCAGAAGGCCTGGGAGGCCAGACAGTGTGCCCCTGAGAAGGGAGTGTGTGAAGCTGTGAGTGTGAAGCAAAAGGTGCCCTGGAGACCTCAGAAGTTTAGAAAAGACAGGACCATGGATCATCCAAGGAAAGCTGCAAGGGGGGAGCAAAGCAGGCCTAAGAGAGAAGCTATGGAGGGTGTTACCGCCAGAAGTGCCATAGGGGTGGACTCATGCAAGCCCTTTGGAGCTCACAGTGTACCACAAGTTGTTTCAGATGCTGGATGTGGAATTACAGGACACATGTTAGCCCTGCTGGATTTTGGACTTGCTTTGGTCCCAATGCTCTGTATTCCCTTGCTGGTACCTTTTGGAATGGTAATATTTTGTGCCATTGAATGTTGGAAGTGTTTAACTTTACATTTGTATGGGGGGGGGGCTTGTAACTAAAAAGTTTGCCTCACATCTCAGAGGAGACTTGGACTTTTCAGCAATGTTGAAACTGAACTTTGGCAACTCTTGCAGATGGACTAAATGCCTTTTGCATAAAGGGATGTGCATGAGTCTTTAGGGGAAGAAATGTTATGGTTCTAATGTAATATAATGTCTTTGTATCTGGAAAGTGGTTTAAAGAAGTGTGTCTGGTTGCCAAGTTGACAAGGAGTGGATTGTTATGGTTGATACATTATGTCAACTTGGGGAGTCTAGTTTGGCTGAATGAGTCAGCAGGAAGCCAAGGTGCTTACTTTATATACATTCTGTCCAAGAGGAGGGCATGGAGATTGTGTGAGAGCTATATGCCCCCTGGGTGGGGGTAGCCTGTTTACAATGTAAAGGAGGTAGAAAGAGGCTGCTTGCAGCCATTCCTCCCTTTTGCTGATTGTTTTTGCTGTGCTCTGCTGCCTTGAACGTTTGCCCTCTGCCATGTGCCACTCTGCCTCAGAACCAGCCAAGCATGGACTGAAACCTCCACAAACTATAAGCTAAATAAACCTTTCCTTCCTTCATTTTGGGCATTGGGTATTTTGTCTCAGTAACTAGAGAAAAGTAACCAAGACACAATCTAACATTAACACTAGCACTACCCCTAACCCAAACGGTAACCCTCATCCCAAACCTATCACCCTTGCTATAACCCTCACCGTAAACATAACAATAATCAAAACCTTAACCCTATTCCTAGACCTAGATCTAGCCCTGGCACTAACCTAAAGCATAGCACTAACCCTAACCCTAGGGATAAAACTCACCCTAACTCTAGCCCTAGCCTTTATTTTGACCACAAACGTAACCCTATCCCTAATAATAGTCTATCCGTAGACCTAACCCTAACCTTAAAGCTGGGTCTAGGACTAGGGTGAGAGTTGGGTTTAGTGTTAGGGTTTCACCATGTTTAGGGGTAGGCCTAGGACTGAAGCTAGGGTTTGAGTTAGGATATAAACTCAAAACCCTACATCAGCAGGGGGCTGGGGGTAGCTGTAACCCTAGCACTCAGGAGCCTGGAGCAGGAGGATTGTTGCAAGTTCAAGACCAGCCTGAGCTACAAAGTGAGCTCAAGGCCGTCAGAACTACATAGTGAGAACTTGTCTCAAAAAAGACAAAAAATAAAATAAAATAAAATTGGGTTTGGTGATGCACACCTGTAGTCCCTCACTTGGGAGGCTGACCATTGCTAATCTGAGGCCAGCCTGGGCTACATAATGTGTTCAAGGCCAGGCTAAACTACATAGTGAAATCCTATCTCAAATAAACAACCTCATTGTGGTCAGGTAGAAATGTGGTTGCAGTTTTGCGAAAACTTCTGAGATGTTTTCAGAGAAGTTGTGAATTCAGATATTTTTAAATGAAATGCTCTACATTTTAATTTTTTTTTCTTTTTTGTCTTTTTGAGACAGGGTCTCACTGTGCAGTTCAGGCTGGCCTTGAGTTCCCTTTTTAGCCCAAGCTGGCCTCGATCCCCCTGCCTCAGCCTCTTGAGTGCCACCATGCCTGGCTACATTTTAATTGCTAACAGTCAGTTAAAAATAACTCAGGAGCCCAGTGTAGTGGGACATGTCTATAATCCTAGCAATCAGGAGGCTGAGGTAGGAGGCTAGCCATGAGTTCAAGGCCAGGCTGAGCCATGTAGTGAGCATAAGGCCAGCCTCAATTACATAGTGAGACCCTGTTTCAAAAAAAAAAAAAAAAACCTAGCTTGGATTTTTACTCAAGAAGGTTGCAACAGTTCCATGACTTAGCCAATATTACTAATTTCTCAGTGGTGAAGCTAGTATTTGACTCTGGGTCATATAATTCCAAAGCCCATTAAAATTTTTAAAAACTAGCTGAGTGTGGTGGCCTAAGTCTGTGAACCCAGCTCTCAGGAGGCTGAGGTAGGAGGAGCCACATAGTTCAAGGCTAGCTTGGGTTACATAGCTAGAACCTGTTTCAAAAAAGCAGCAAGAAAAAATGTTTATAACAGGAAAGATTTTATTAAAAGGATGTCATGTGCCCCACAGAATTTTCTGGAAGGGTGAGTGATAAGGCTTGAAAACCACACATCCCAGAGCCTTACCCAGAATCCTGTGCAGATCTGGTCCAGTGAAAACATTGCCAGATGCAGTCAGCACAGACACAGTGCCCCTGCCAAGGAT
This sequence comes from Dinomys branickii, assembly GCA_004027595.1. Classification (NCBI taxonomy): domain Eukaryota; kingdom Metazoa; phylum Chordata; class Mammalia; order Rodentia; family Dinomyidae; genus Dinomys; species Dinomys branickii. The sequence continues at coordinate 67,701 of PVLD010004471.1, forward strand.
CAAGCTGCCACTCAGGACTGTGGTGTGAGCTGGCTGCTCTCTCTTGCACCTGTGTTCTGTGAGTGTCTCAGTCACTTTTCTCACTTCTCAGACAAAATACCCAGCACCCAGAGTTAAAGGAGAACGGTTTATTTAGATCACAGTTTGTACAGGTTTCAGACCATGATTGGCTGGCTCTAAGGCAGGGTGGCATGGCAGACAGGCATCACAGAGGAGAAACAGTTATTGGCAGGCAGAAGGCAGCAAAACAAGCAAGAAGCAAAACAAGCCTCTTCCTTATACCGTACCCGGGCTATTGGCATCAGGGTGGTGCCAGTCCAATCAATAGGCTGATTTAGCAGTCAACCACCCTTAATCCCATCACACTTGACTCTAGCACTGCAGCATGAATCAATCCCAGCATCACACACTCCAGATCCAGCCACTTCTGAAGAAACCCCACCTTTGCCCGCATGAGGCTTTGGGGCGGAGGTGGGAGGGGGAGCACTGGGCCTTTGGTTGCCGGTGTGGGGCATTAGTGGGGCCTCACTGCTGAGTGAGCAGCGAGATGAGAGGAGCCAAAACTGGTGTCATCGCCCGCGCCCCACCGCCATCTGCCCCTGAAGTTGCTGAACCCTGTCCTGGCCCCCAGTGTACCCAGCCAGGCTGTAGCACTTTTTGGGGAGGTCCCTGCAGGACCTACCGTGCTCAGTGACCTTACCAACTGCCAAGGAGAAGGATAAAAAGAAGTATTCCTTGCTCAACCTGTTTGATACCCGTAAGGGCAAGTCCTGAGAGGCTTTGGGGGGACATCTAGACACAGCATGACAATGGGTGGACCTAAGCCATTAGCTGCAAGTCACATTTGGGATGGGGGTCTCCGAGTGTCCCAGCCTGGGCCAGAGGCCCGAAACTGACTTCAGGGCAGCTGGAAAAGTGTTTATCCTTCCATGAATTTTATTGAGCACCTTGTGTAACTCAAGCCCTTGTCCTGGTACTTGGGAAACAAAAACCAGAAGGGTAGTTTAAGTTGCCTAGACTTCTATTCCAGAGCAGGGAGCCAGTTAACAATCAGGTACTGTGCAGAACAGCGTTGTGTGCAGTGGTTTGTGCTACGGAGAAAAAGAGCAAAGCTGGGATAGGCTTGGGCTGAGCTGCTTCGTGAGCCCTCCAACACCCGTATTTCAATGATTGATTGAGATAGGATTTTGCTATGTACCCCAGACAGGCCTCGAAATCACAGTGACCCTCCTGCCTCAGCCTCTCGAGTGCTGAGATGAGAGATGTGCACCAGCAGGCCCAGCAAGCAATGCCTGTATTTTAGACTAGAGAAACCCTGCCTGCCTTCACCACGTAAATGCTGTCAGCTGACTCCACAGGGCTGAAGAGTGTTCTAGGCCTGTTCTGGGCCCAGGAAAACGGGACCAGGTAAAACTCCCAGGTGCAGTCATTAGCAGTGACTTGCAGGACTCTAGGACTCTCGGAAAGCGTCAGGACTCATGACACAGGTTGTAGCCAGACCTCCCAGCAGCAGCATGCCATGCATGGGTATTCGAAAGCAGGGATTCCTTGGCTTTCTGATGGTACGTCTTCATCGTGAAAATCTTGTACCTCCCCTGGAGATCTTTGCATTTATTTTTAAATTGTATGCTTGTACTCCTGAACCAGTGTAGTATGTGCAGTACAAAGCATGCACAAAATAGAAATGAATATTTTTAAAATGAAACAATAAACTAGTTATGGTGGTTCATACCTGTAGTCCCAGCACTCAGAAGGCTGAGGCAGGAGGATGGCCTCCAGTTTGAGGTCAGCCTGGGTTACATAGGGAGACTGTCCCCAAGAGAGAAAAAATAATATGAAACCATATTTTGAAAATATTTTTATTTATTAATAGTAAAAATTTCTACTTTAAGTAAAGAAAGACTACTTATTGAAAACTGTAATTCAATAAATTTCATTATTTTTTAAAATCTCCATTTAACACACTATTTCAACAGGCAACAAAATCACATAGTGATAAACATTTCTAAACATCCATTTTCAAATTTCTGTCTTTGTAGCACAAGTCTCAAATGACAGTTCAGGTATTGGTTATAACTAAAAACAAAAAAGTGACTTTCACCTTCCAGTGCTTTCAGAACACGAGCCAGGCAGCTGCAAGGACTGGCGCGTTCAGAGGCAGCCACTAGGTGGGGGGGAGACGGGTGTCATTGCAAGGTGGGTGCCCAGGGACCAGCGGCTGCTGTCCCCTTGTGTGACAGATGCAGGCATCCTGGCTCAGGGCAGAGGTGGGGCTGCTGCTACACTGTGCCCTCATGGCCTCACCCTGTCCACTTTGTGCTCCCACCCAGCAGACCTGATCAGGCAGGATCCCAGAAGGCCGGGGCTCGGGTTGGAGCTGCTGTGGTTCTGGTCCCTGCAGTGCACACAGGATGAGTGGGGAGAGCTGGCTGCCGCTCCTGTATCCAAGGGCAGGGCGGCAGGCAGTGCTGGGCTCTCTTGTCAAAGAAGACCGGGGGTGGGGGGGGTGTCTGATATTCATTTGACCTTTGACAACACCAGTGCGGAATACAGGAACTCCATGGCACTTCCTGTTACATGATACTTCTGCTACTTAAAGGTCTCACTCTTAAATCAACTCCATTGTAAGATCAGGCAGCACAGGAAGTATGCAACATGTGGTGCCCAGAAGAAAGTGTGGCTGCTAACAGGCTGGACTTGCTGGATGTGGAGACAAGGGAGGCCTCCTCACCATGACCAGCCTCCAGGTGACTTCTCCCTCAAGAAATTGCAGGTGGTCCACACAGCTTTTCCAAGAAAGGGCAGGACAATCTTCTTTGGTTTGAAAAAGTCTAGTCTGGTAGGGTGTGGTAGCACATACCTGTAATCCCAGAATTTGGGAGGCTGAGGCAAGAGGACTGCCACAAATTGTTGGCCAGCCTGGCCTACACAGTGAGTTTAAGACCAGCCGGAACTACAGAGTTTGACACTGTCCCAAAAAAACTAAAAAAGCCACACAAAACAAAACAAAAGGAAGAAAACAAAAACAAAAACGCCCAGTCTGTATACCAGGAAAACTCCAAATTTTATCCAATAAAACTCTGCTATTGTGGGCTCAGGTTGGTGCAGGCTGAAAAATGAACCATGCGACCTAGAGGGCAGGAAACAGCCACTCTTATCTGCTCCTGTCTCACGCAACTTCCATTCTGTTTTGCCATCCTGGGGATGGGATGCAAGGCCTTCACACTGAGCTACATGCCCAGCCCTCTTAAAATTTTTATTGTGAGACAGGTTCACACTAAGTCACACAGTTGTCTAGGCTGGGCTTGAATTTGCGATCCTCCTGCATCAGCCTCCCAGAGTACTGGGCTGACAGACATGAACCACTGCCCCTCAGCCAACTTTTGTTGAACAAGTGAGGGGACAAACAAAGCACCTTTGTTTTCGCATAAGTGCTCCTATACATTGGCAGTTGGGATCATGTTCCTTCTTGGCTTGGGTGACATGTATCCTTTTTCCAGTCTCCTATGGAGGAGGATTTTTATTACTTTCAAAAGTCCCTTTTGCTAAGTATCAGCAAGTCTCATCCAGTGTCTTATCAAAACTTCAAGTTGTGTTTAATTGAGAGCTTCCCTGTTTAGCCAGAGACTGCAGGGAGAAGTGGCTGTGGAGTTCCCAGCGGTCCCTGCGGCCCAGGGGAGGCAGAAAGGAGGCACCCAGCGGGAGGGCCGCCCTGAATGTGGCTACTCTTCCTGTAGGGCTGGATCTCTCTCACCTCAGCCTCCCGCTGCGGGATTGCCAGCCCTCTGGCCGATGTCCTGCCCCGACTGCTGCTCCCGGGATGCTCACGGGACCGGCACCGGCACCGGGTCCCTATGCTCTAGCGCCCGGCCTCTGTCCAGTCCTTTGGGCGGGAACTGCTGCCACGCGGTGCGCAGGTCATCCGGGCTTCCTCCCTGTAGAAGGTGGAAGAAGTCGGCACCTACTGTTTTGTCCTCAGCCTTGGGGGTCTCTGGTGGAACTGACATAGAAAAAGGCCCGTTTTAGTAAGCAGCGAAGCCACAAGCTTCCTTTCCCTTTCTGTGGGACACTTGTTCCTGCGCTAGGAGATCAGAGGCCCTGGCCACAGCACGGCGTGCCTGGCCCCGGGCTGTGCAGCATGGTTAAATGCAGAACCACTAGCTATGTTATATTCCTGTGTTACCACCACTTATTTTGTGGTATGAGGGACTGAACCCAGGGCCTTAGTAGAGCCACATCCATAGCCCTTTTTATCTTGAGACAGTTTAAATTGCTAAATTGCCCAGTTACTCAGATTATGCTCTCACATGTAATTCTCCTGCCTTCGCCTCTCAGAGCGCTGGGATTACAAACCCCATAAATCCTGGCTAATAGGACTAGTTTTGCTTCACTTTTACTTGCTATGCAGTTCAGGTTGGCCTTTGAACTCACTATGCAGCCCAGGCTGACCACAGACTTGCAGTGATCCTCCTGCCTCGGCCTCCTGAGAGTACAGATGTGCCCCACAAGTGTGTATAGGTGTGCTGGGGTTACAGACATGCACCACCATGCCTGGTCTTTACTTTTTTTTTTTTTTTTTTGTCTTTTTGAGACAGGGTTTCACTATGCAGTTCAGGCTGGTCTTGAATTCACTATGTGACCCAGGCTGGCCTGGAAATCACAGCAGTCCTCCTGTCTCAGACTCCCAAGTGCTGGGATTATAGGTGTGCACCACCATGCCCAGTTTACGTTTTGTGATGTGACTAGTTTTACACGAAATACATAGGATGTTTGTTTTAGACATTTTGGACAGTTAGATGGGCAGAGGACTCTGTCAGTACAAAACAATGTAAAGTGTTGGCTTGAACTTGAAGGAACACATGCAAGCATTGTTACAGCCTGCCTGAGCTGGCAGAGAGGACAGGAGCATGAACACAGGGCAGGAGGAGGGTTGCAACGTGGGTATCAGGTCATAGATCCTTAAGTAATGCTGGGGCCCCAGGAGTGACCCTACTGCTGGTAATAAATGAAAAACAAGGAAAACCATCTCTTACTCTGCCAGGAAGAGACTTTCCTATACCAGTTATGGGTTTGGGTGGTGGGCAGGGCAGGACCCTCCTGCAGGCGCCCTCTCCTCCCAGCACTGTCCACTCCTGTACATTTAGGGCTGAAATTCCCTTGTCATTACATGGCCCTGAGATCCCACCCTGGAAGTTTACCCTGAAGTGGTCTTGGGTTGGTAACTTCCTTAGGAGTCTGGAGGACGCAAACTCTTTAAGAAAACACACTTTAAACTGAAAGTGGTGGCGCATGCTGTAATCCCAGCACTCAGGAGGCTGGGGCAGGAGGATCGCTGTGAATTCAAGGCCAGCCTGGGCTACACAGTGAGACCCTGCCTCAAAAAAACCCCCCAAAACCAAAAACAACAAAAACATCAAAACCACCCACTTGAAATCCAGGCCTCAAAGGATGCCCACAGCTAAAGCTCTGGGGTGCAGGGAGGGGTATGAGCCACACATGCAGATCTGCCCCCTTGAGCAGTCAGGGCGGGGGGTGGGTGGTGTAGCATCAACCCACGGTCTGCTTGGGGGTCTGGGGTGGTGCTGGGGCCCTGCCCTGGGAAAGCTGCTGCTGCCTTCACCCCCTCAGACACCAGCAGCTGGGGAAGCTGCTAAGCAGGTTAACACAGCAGGGGCCTGAGGAGTGCGCAGGCCTTAGGAGTGCGTGCGCTCTAAGCAGCAAGGCAAACCCACCGCAGGAGACAAACCAGGGAGGGCTGAGCCGGTATAAAGGACGCACAGGGAGACCCTCAGGGAGCAAAAGGCTGGTCATCAGGGACAGGCAGTTTCCAGGAAGTGACAGAACCCAGGAAGAATGCTAGGTAGGGAACTGGGAGGAGCTGACTGAGCCTAGCAGAGGGGCCAAACCCCAGCGCCAGTGCTGAAGAGTGCATCTCGATGTGCATCAGCTGAGCAGGGGTCTGCAGAAGAGGTTTGGGAAACCAGGAGATGGGAACATGGAGAAACACTTCAGAGATACATGGAATAGAAGACCAATATTTATAAAATATGAGTCACAGAAAGAGACAATACACGTAGGAAGGAAAATAATCAGTCTGGGCAATTTAGCAACTTAGCAAGAATAGAAATTAAAAACTAGGGTCAGGCATTGTGGTGCACACCTGTAATCCTAGTACTCAGGAGGCTGAGGCAGGAGAGTCGCCGTAAGTGTGAGGTCAGCCTGTGCAACACAGTGAATCCAAGGCCAGAGTGAACATGTAACAGACCCTGTCTCAAAAAAGGGAGTGCAGTGTGAAGGCCTTGGGGTCAATCCAAGGCCCAAGTAAAAAAAAAAAGAAAAAAAATACGTAAAAAGCCAGGCATAAGGATAGCCTGCAAAATTTAGAAATACCCCATCTTAAAATAAAAAGGTCTGGGAATGTAGTTCAGTGCAAAGGCCCTGATTTTAATCCCCAGAACTGGAAAAAAAATCACTATAACATGCACAAGCTTAGGGTTTTCTGTGTCTGTTCTACTGGTACTCCATGAAACTTTTGAACTTTTTATCATTAAAAAACATTTATTTATTGTAGTACTGGGGACTGAATTTAAGGCTTTTGCACTGAACTATATCACCAGCACCCATTTCCATTTTGAGACAAGGTCTTGCTATGTAGCCAGGCTGGCCTTAACTCGCTATGTGACCCAAGCTGGCGTTGAACTTGCGGTGATCCTCCTCCCTCAATGTCATGAGGTGTGTGCCACCACACTTGGCGTGGTCTCAGTAAGCTGTCCAAGTGGGACCTCCATTTGTGATCACCCCCGCCTCCTCCTCCCAAGTGCTGGGATTACAGGCATGTGCCGCTGTGCCTGGCCCAATAACCTTCTTTTAAAAAATGAGCATGAGGAATGGGAAGACTGAATAAGAGGGAGGGACAAGATGCAAACACCAAATCACAGTATGAAAATCAGGAAATAAATACAAATAAAAGAAAAAATAGGAATACGTTTCTAAGAAATTTTTTGTAAGTGTTCACTGTACATAGTTATTGTGGAACAAGCACTCAAACTAATTCAGCTCAGGCGTATGATGAACATTCTCAGACAATTAGGAAGGAAATTTTAACTTCATGACCAAAGGATGGGGGAGGAGAAGGTCAAGGAAGACGGAGCAACCTGTGTTCTGTACATGGACCAGCTCTCCACAAGGAAGGCAATCACTGGGCACTGTGTAATGGACTAAAAGAAATAATAACAATAAAGGTAGAGAACTCTGACATCCTAAAGACTATACCAAATATCCAGAATAAACACTACACTGAATAAAAAACAGAAAGTTTAGATACATAACGAACAGAGATTTTTATCCCATAAAATAGGGAACAGAGACGTCGCTTTGACCATTACTGATGGGCGAAGGATTAAAGGACTAGTCCAATACACTAAGACAGGAGCACAGCCATGTACCACATGCCTGGCCAACAGCTTTCTTTAAGACCAGTAAAAGCACGCAAGAAAATAGAGACTGTAATACAACTGCAAAATCCCTAGAAATCAATATATGAGTAAGATCTTTTACTTTTTTTTTTGGTGGTACCAGGACCCTGTGCTTGCCAGGCAAGCACTTATTCCACTGAGCTATATCCCCAGCCCATGAGTAAGATCTTTTGAGGGAACATTTTGTTTTGTTTTTTTTTCACTTGATCTTAGCCAAAAGGCCGAGATGAGATTGTTTCGTTGTTTTTTTGAGACAGTCTCGCTATGCAGTTAAAACTGGCCTTGAACTTGCTATGTAGCCCAGGCTAGTTTCAAACTCACAGGGATTCTCCTGCCTCAACCTCCCGATTGCTGGGATTACAGGCATGCACCATCACACCTGGTTTTGTGGAAGACATATTCTACAATTTCCCCTACATTATTCTACAAAGTGGATTCAATCTTAATCAAGATCAGGTAGATTTTTAAAATGGAATTTAAAAGCTGGAGGTGGTGGTGCATGCCTATAATCTCAGCACTTGGGAGGCTGAAGCAGGAGGATCACTGTGAGCTCAAATCCAGCCTGGGATACATAGTGAGTTCAAGGCCAGCCTAAGCTTCATAATGAGACCCTATCTCAAACAAAACAAATATATATATATATATATATATATATATATATATATAATAAAATGAAATTTACATGGGGGGTAGGCATGGTGATGCAATCCCAGCACTTACCCTGGGAGGCTAAGGCAGGATTGTAAGTTTGAGTCAGTCCGGGCAACTTAGTGAGATATCATCTCTTTTTTTTTTTTTTTTTGGCGGTACTGGGGATCGAACTCAGGACCCTGTGCTTGCTAGGCAAGCGCTTATTCCACTGAGCTATATCCCCAGCCCGAGATATCATCTCAAAATAAAAAAATAGTTTTTCTTTTGTGGTGCCAGGGATCAAAGTCAGAGCATTCTGTGAGCTACCTCTCCAGCCCCTATGAAATCTTTTTTAAAAAGGGTTACTGATGTAGCTCAGTGCAAAAGCCCTCAGTTTAACCCCAGTACTATAAAAAGAACTGTGTAGAATACAACCCCATAATTATCTGAGTCAGCATGTATGCACAATAACATAGAGGATCTTTGCTGGGTTGTCACAGCCCACCATAAGCCTGCAATAAGACAAACGGTATGGTACTGGTGCCGAAATAAAGAGGAAGAGTAGAGCTCAGAAACAAGTCCTTCTGTGCAGAAGAACTTGACATATGACAAAATAGTGCCACACAGTAACGGAGAGGACTTACTAGATGCTGCTGGGGAAGTGGCCTCGGTAAATAAACTAAAGCTGGACCTTTCTATTGCACAATATACCAAGGTGGTCAATAGAAGGATTCTAGATGAAAATTTTGAAAGGTAAGTTACAAAGCTAATAGAAAATGTCAGAGGAATGTCTAGTGATAGGGAAATATTTTATAAATACACAAACATAAAACAAAAGCAGACCAATTTGGCTATTTAAAAAGTAAGGCTTTCTGTTCAATAAAGGATGCTACAGATGAAGTTAAAAGATAGGTTACGTGTGTTATCCTGAACACACACTTCGAAGATATCAATATGCAAAGCAAAAAAAAGAAAAAAAAAAGATAGGTTACAGACTAAAGTATCTGGCATATCTGAGACTAGTAAAAGCCTATCTAGAAACTAAAGGATAGCTGCATAGAATGGCGCACACTTGCAATACTAGCATTTAGGAGGCTGAGTCAGGCTTGTGAGTCTAAGGGCTGCATGGCGAGGACCCTGTCTCAACAAAGGACAGAAAATGCAACTGAATAATAAACAAAGGAGATGAACAAGCAGTTCACAAATGACCGAGCACAGCCTTGTTTGGGACAATAAGGAATTAAAGACAGATAGGAATCAGCCCCTATAAGAAAAGAGATTTAAAATATGGTAGAGCTGGACATGGTGGCACACACCTGTAATCCCAGCACTTAGGAGGCTCAGGCAGGAGGATCGTTGTGCGTTCAAGACCAGCCTGGGCTATCACGTGAGTTCAAGGCCAGCCTGAACTGCATACCAAGACCCTGTCTCAAAAAGACCAAAAAAAAAAAAATTTAGGCCAGGAAATGGTGGCACATGCTTGCAATCCCAGGACTCTGGAGACTGAGGTAGGAGGATCAGAGTGTTCAATGCCAGCCTGGGCTACACAGTGAGTTCAAGCCCAGCCTGAACTACATAGCAAGACACTGTCTCAAAAAAAAAAGAAACAAACAAAAAGAAAAAAGGTAGATTAAAAAAAGTCTGATGGGTATACACTAGGGAATTCAGTGCAGCAGGAAGCGGAGGCACACAAGATGTACCCAGAGCAACATGAATACACCTAAGAATGTGAATAAAGCAGGAAGCAGCACAACTTATAGCAGTGTCATCTGTATAAATTGAAATTGTATATATACAAAATAGTACTTCTTTTAGAAGGATGTGCATGTTATGGGGCACAGATCAAAAAGGAAGGCTGGTACCTGTGGGCTGAAGCCAAGTGGGGCTTAGGAGGGAAGAGCACCCTGAGGCGGGCCACGCGGACAGATCTGGCCGATGTGCTGTGCGCAGCAGCACAGAATCAATGGCTTTGCATCTGAGGTCCCATGAAGTAAAACGAATGGCACCCATCACATGCTCATATCACATAAAAGTCCAGCAGCATTTGGCTCTGCAGGAAGAGCTGAGGCCATCAGGGGCCCCCATGTAGCTTGATGCTGTTTTTTGTTGTTGATGGTATATTTTTCTTTTTGTTATTTTTGTGAGACAGCGTGTCATCATTTTCCCAGGCTGATCTCAAGCGATCCTCCTGTCTCAGCCTCCCAAGTAGCTGGGACAACAGGCATGCACCACTGTGCCTAGTTGAGCTTGACACTGGATGGGAAGATACAGAGGCAGGCCTGAGACATGGGTATCACTGCATAAAATTTCAGCTAAGCAGGGTTACCTCTAAAACCACTCAGCTCCCTGAGCCAAGATTTTACTTGCTTTTTTTTTTGTCTTGTTTGAGACATGGTCTTGCTATACAGTTCACGCTGGCCTTGAGCTCACTGTGTAGCCCAGGCTGGTCTCAAACTCACAATGATCCTCCTGCCTCAGCCTCCTGGTTGCTGGGATTATTTTCTTTACCTTTTAAGCCAGGGCTAAACATCTGTGAAGAAAGTGTTTTAAGTGGCTTTTGGAAAAGTTGTAACCAAGTCAGATTTCTAAAACACTGTGGTTTCCCTTCTGTATTTTGGGAAAAAAAAAAAAAAAAAAACAGGAGCAAGAGGAAGCACGATTTAGGAATCGAAAAGACAAGAGGAAATCGGAGTGGCCTCTATTTATTAGCCCTACCTGCTGGCCCCTGCTGGGTGCTTCCCTATCTAATTCAGACACACCTGCCCCACTGCAAGGGGAGGAGCTACTTCACATCTCTCCTCTAAAACAAAGCTTCACTAGTGGGCTGTGTGAACCCAAGCTGCATGTCAACCCGCTCCCCTTCACCCTACACCACCCTGCAACACTAACAATGGTGGCACAATGGTGAAGGGACACACACAGGGACACAGAGGAGGGCAAATACAGAGACAGAGAAAAGAGAATACTATACGAAGGCATGGACTGGTGAAGCATGATCATTTCTGAGGCTCCACACTGGACACATCAGAGTGCACCTGTGCCACACGGGGCCGCCCTGTCCCGGGGACATGGTTTCACCTGCGGTATAACCTGACTCTGGCTGCACCCAGAATTTACTCTTCGGCTTTTGTTTCCCATTTTCAAAATCATTTTAACTGGAAGATTTTTCTTGAGGATTTCTCAGTGAAACAACGTCAGATTTCAGACACTGACTTTCAATCTAGAGTGTTAGGTCATTAGAAGGAACTTCTGCCCGTCTGTCTGCTAAATACAGTGACTGCAAGTATGTACGATACTGTTTTCCCTGTGAGGATAACCTGACTCCCATCAGTAAGAAACATCACAACTGGAATTCTACGCAGCTGTTACAAAGAACAAGGCAGACCTCTTCATACTGATGTGGACTACTTTTTTAAAATCCACAGGTGCTGCTGCTACAGCTCTGGGTAATGTCAGATTTAGGTGCAACAGTGAGAGCTACACATCTGCTCAGACCTGGAGAAACTGGAAGTGGTAGTTGCTCTGGGGAAGGAAAAAGGGGTTGAAGATTTGCTTCCTACCCATCCCAGATCAACAGATGGACTTGATACTGTGTGGGTTTTTTTCACTAAGTGCAAGGATAATCTCTTGAAAAACAATTCTTTTCTTCCCCCCTTCTCCCATGTGACAGGGCCTCCTTACCATATCTTTCTCCCTCTCTTCAAGTAAGTCTATTTGCTTCTCAAAGAAAAACAAAACAAGCAACGTTATCCATGTTGAGAATACATTTCAATAAATGGAAAAGAGAAAGCACTCATATTACCACTGTATTTTGGGGTAAATGTTCATTTATGTGTATAACTGCTTTCACTTCATCTATCATCTGTGTATGTATGTATCTATCCATCCATCCATCTTTTTTTTTTTTCCATCCATCCATCTTTTTGAGACAGAGTCTTCTGTGCAGTTCAGGGTGTCTTGAACTTGCTTTGTAGCCCAGGCTGGCCTCAAATTCACAGCGACCCTCCTGCCTCAGCCTCCCAAATGCTGGGATTACAGGTATGCTCCACCACACCTGGCTTGCTCTTTCATTTACTATATGGAGATTTTCATGTCTTTTGAAAATAGTCTAGTATTTTTATTTTATTTTTGGTACTGGGGAATCAAACTCAGGACCTGTGCTTGCCAGACAGTTATCTCCTCACCCCTAATTTTATTTTTATAATCAATCACATCACATAGCATTAGACTGTTCACAATTTTGATCATGAGCAACGTTCTGATGAACATCTGTGGGCACAAACCTCTGTGCGAGTCCATTTTCCTGTTAGAATAAATTTGTAAGAGCAATCTGCAAAAGGCAAAGTACCTTTGTCACCCAGGCTGGCCTTGAACTCAAGGCAATCCTCCTGCCTCAGCCTCCCAAGTGCTTGGATTATAGGCATGTGCTACCATACATGGCTACACCCTTGTATTAATCAGCACACTTTCCTATGTACACCCAAGCTCTGGTCTGAAATGATCTCACATCTATATGGAAAAGGGTAAAACGTGCTTCTTGCTTTAGACAGTTCCAATACTGCATTGAATAACGCTATCTATTGGACACTAGGACTTCCTTTAGTTCTGCCCCAGAGAATTATTTACTTCCTTCTTGTTCTCTTAAAAACCTGGCTTACTCTGAAACCCATAAATCCTTGGGACACAGTTACCCATCCACCTATCTACACCTATTTCTATATCCATCTCCCTGCATGATGGATGGAACCCAGGGACTTGTGTGTGCTGTGTGAGTCTCTACCTGAGCGCTGAGCTACTTCTCAGCCCTACACAACCTTTCTTTTAAGAACTTTCTCATTTCCTTTTTCATATACAGAACAACAAAATTAGTATATGGTAGCAAATCTAACATTTACTTAGTGCTATATACAAGACACTATGCTATTTTTTTTTTTAAACTGAGACAAGGTCTCACTATGCAGTTCAGGCTGGCCTTGACTTACTTTGTAGCCCAGGCTGGCCTCAAACTTCTAGTTATCCTCCTGCCTCAGCCTCTTGAGTGCTGGGATTATAGGTGTGCACTACCATGCCTGGCTTGTTTTTGTTTTTTGAGTCTTGTTACGTAGTCCAAGCTGGCCTTAAACTATGTAGCCTAGGCTGGCCTCAAACTTCCAGTGATCCCTTCTGCCTCAGCTTCCTGTGTGCTGGGACTGCAGACATGCACCACCATGCCTGGCTCTTTCAACTTTCCGTGCATACATGTGTACTTAATGCCAAACTGCTCCAGTTGCTTTTTGTCTCAGGTTCTTCCCACTTTCTATCTAGGTTTTTATGGTTGAATTCTTCTAGATTTTTCTCTAAATAATTTTTCTGAGACAGGGCCTCACCCTGTAGTTCAGGCTGGTCTTGAACTCACTATGTAGCCCAGGCTGGCCTTGAACTGACAGCGATGGTCCTGCTTCAGCCTCTTGAGTGCTGGGATTACAGGTGTATGCCACCACGCCTTGCTCTTAACCACATTCCTGTAGAAATCCTCTACAAGTAAGGCTGTCAAAGATGAGCATGTCTGTGAATCATTCCCCAGCCTTGACCTTGGCAGTGTCACCCAACACACACCTCTTGCCCACAGCAAGGACCCAGCAAGACACATCTGCAGTCTGCCTCTCCTCGCCTTCCAGTCTGTCTCCAGGCCTACCTCAGTACCGTCTGCCTCACCAAGCTCCCCAGACCACCCTAGCTCCAGCTTCCCCTGCTTGGAACTCCAATGTCAGGTGGCACTAGACCACATTTTTGCAACAAACCCTAACTCGTCCATTGACTGCAAACACTGTACTGAGGACTGTGTCCCTTACTTCTGTACTCCGAGTGCCTAGCACAGTATAAGACAACAGACAACTCAGCTCTGCTGAGAATGGAGTACGCCAAGCCAAGTTAGTCCAATAACACAACAGACACGGTAACGGTATGTACATTCCTCTTTATTTAATACAACAAACACGTAACACATACAAAAAGAAAAAAACACTCAGGTAAAAGGCCCTGTCACAAGGGATAGACAGGAAACATCTACACTGAATCAAATAAGGCTCTTGCTTCAAAACAGGAGTTTGCTAGCTACACCTGGAATATGAGCAAGGCTGTTGCAGGAAAAAAAAAATCCCTGCACTGAAGGAGTATATCCATGGGGCTAATTTGCTAAATTCACAGATCCGTATTTCGGAATGTTTATGCTCCCTATATACCCAAAATTCACCAGGGTTTTAGGAAATACCTTTTTTTTTTTTTGGTTAAAAATATTTTATCCACCCTTCTTTTTCTCTAGGGAAGAGTGTCGACAGTTCTCTGAAAACTAGAGACCAGCGGGGTACGGGGCACTTCACCAGGAAGGGCGTGTGGAACTGAGACAGCCCAAGCCAGGCAGCGGGGGAGGAGTGACCTCCGGGCCATCTCAGCAGCCGCTGGGCGAGACCGCATGGAGGCATGGAGGTATCTCGGCTCAGTGCAGGGTCAGCAGCAGCACGGGGTCCATGTTCCTGCTCTGAGCTGAGCCGAAAGTTAAACAAGCACCAGTTCATCCCCCAAGAGCCTATACAAACACGCGCACGTACATACCCACACCCACGCACGTCATCACCACCCCCTTTTATTTAAATTCATTATTATTTTTTACTAAAATAATACAAAAAAGGGAGACAGGTATATTTACAAAAATCCATGGCTGGTACAGTACATAATTTTTAAGACACACTAAATGCTACAATCTTTCAGGTCCTGAGATTATTACAAATATCAACTCAAAGCTTGTATTCAGGTCCAGTTTTTAAAGGAGGAAAAAAAAACACCCCAAAATATTAAGTCACACACTTATTTGAAATACAGCACATCCCTTCAAGTTAGCAAAGCAGTATGAGCAGATCCAACAAGGAACCATGCCTTTCTCCTAGGACTGTCCGCTCCTTGAGGGCTGTCTCTGCAACAAGGTGCCTCCGTGGGAGTGGGGAGCAGTCCAGGAGGAGGTGCTAATGGGAGAGGAGCTCCTCTGCAGATGGAGCCTTTACTGTATCAATAAGGGCTGTCTTTCCTGTTACCAGACAGAAATCTTTTCCTGATCAAAATTCATACCATAAGAGTTGGAAATATGTGCTTACCCAAGCGAGAAATCAGACTCATGATTACCAATTAGCTATAGCAAACAAATCTGCAGTTCCATAGTAATCCTTACAACCACAAATAAAAAGAGCTTCTTGCTTGCTCATAATTAAAGAGAGCACTCCTTGCTTAGGTACTTGCAGGCATTAATATATTGCCTGGGACACGATCTTGTCACCAGCCAGAGACTTATCCCCTTCTTTTAGGTTTGACAGTGCTTAGTGAGTGAGACACCCACAAAAGCCTCAGACTTAAGGACTTTCTTCAAAGAATAACATGGTATTTTTGACATTTTCTAAAATAAGATAAATTTTCAGTGATAGTCAGCAAAGGGACAGTGCAAAGCTTGGATCTTCTCCCTGGAGGCTGGCAACAAGTCGAGAAACCCTTTGGGGGCTGGGCTCCCCATTCTACTAGTGGAAGCCCTCTGACTATCTACAGGTGCCAGGAGGCGGATGGGATTCACTAGGCAGGCTCAGCAAGGACTTTCGCAAAAAGGTGATCAAAGCTGGCCAACTTTCCAACCAAGTGTGTAACACAGTAATACCTCTGTCAAGAGAAAATGACTTTTCCTTTACAGTTTCATAAACCAAAAGTGGGGGAATCTTAGGTAACTTGGAGGCATGGGAAAGAAACCCCAATTTTCTGATACAAGCTATACTGTCCCTGAAAACAGAGAAACAAGCAAAAAGGCTGTAAGGATAGAAAATATACGACAGCTAAGATTTGTGAGGTTAAGGGCAGGCTGCCACTCAGAAAAACACGTCAGCTGGCTGGTCTTGGTTGCTGCTGACTCCTAAATGTGCTCTGGGCATAGGTGGAATTGTTAACTTCAAAAGCAGAAGTATTTCCAAGTTACCTTGGGAGACAGTTATCTGTATTCCAATCAGGTTGTGCATTAGTATTCTAGTATCAAAAGTCTAAACCCCAGATTTTAAGGTAAAACAGCATTCTATTACTAATAGCAAAGTGGAAACAAGTAATGGATAGTGTGTTTTCTGAGGAACGTAAGATTGGTACTATGGATTCAAAGTAGGTCTCTCCTAAGGGAAATTGAAAGAATGCAAGGCAGACTATTGTTAGGGGAAGAACCCCTAGCAAAGGTCTTCATCTCCTGTGAACAACCTTGAAATAGCAGGAGGAAGCCAAACATGCACTATCACCACATCGTGTAGCGATGAAAACCACATTTTGGGCGGCACTGTGGACGGCACTCAGGGCCTTCAGCACACCAGGCAAGTCCCTACCTCAAGCTGTCTTGCTAGCCCACAAAATCTTTTCTCCCTCACACAAAGGAGAAAATTCCAGTCACTCGTGATCACCATGGATGACTTTAAGTCCTGGACACAGAGACTTTTAGTTACACTACTGAGATTTCAAAACCCTCCACCTGTCTGGGTAACAATCTGAAGAAGTGTCGACCCTTTAAATACTAACTATGAAATGGTGATGTGTAGGAAAGGCTGAGAAGTAAAAATATTATAATAGGGTATTAAATAAAGATCACATAAAGCTACTTTTAAGCAAATGATACTCTGGGACTATATGAGAAAAATATAATTTAATATCAAATTATTCAAAGGCATTCTCATGAAACTCCTCAGGCAGGCTCGCCTGTGATGGAATGGGCCTGGATGTAGTCTCCTGCGCTGTTGGCTAAGCCTTGGAGCTCCACGGGGACAAGGGCAGATGACCCAAGTGGGTGTGAGACAGCGCACCTTCTCCCCGGTGCTAACACTATGCAGCTCAACTTGTTGTGGGGCAAGTGGCTGGTGACATGGTTAATGAAGTTAGCTCACACCAAAGGAAAGAAGAACAAAAACTCAAGGGAATGAAAGATGGGTCAATATTAGTATTCAAAGCCGTTTCTAGAGTCTGAGCAGAGTTGAGCTCTGTAAACCTGAACACTGTGTCACAGAGTCCAAAGCTTCTCAAACTGAACACTGGGCGGCTTCACTGCGACATCACATGACATAAACACAGTTCCGTGCTTGTCAGAGGATGGATGTGGTTAGCTTTTGAATATAAAGTTGACATTTTAAGACATGAACACACAAATGTCTATTTTATTCTTCTGTTAATTTTCTCTGGGGAAACAATCATACATTCAGGAAAATCCTAATGTCTTATTTCTTTGGGTAGAATTCTTAGTATTTGTTGAGAAATGGAAGAAGACAAATACGGAACAGTAT
>PVLD010004471.1:85225-125145 GCA_004027595.1 Dinomys branickii
AATGAGAAAAGGGAGACAGAAACAGAAAACAAAACAGAGAGAGAAAACACTGAGGAAAGAGCAACTCAGCACACAGGACGGATGGTGGGTGAAATGACCTTCACTTTCTCCTGGGCACTGGGGCGACCATGGCCCTTCTGTCCTGCCCACCTCCGCCTGCCCAAGCCAGGAAGGGAAGGACTACAGGCCTGCACCTGAGCAGCTGCAGGCTACTCTTGGTCTAGCCGTGTGCAGCTCAGCTCCTTAGAGCACGGCTGGGAGCACCTGGGGTGGCGTGGGTCCCTTTCTCCATGATGGGACACGAGACTCCCATTCCTTCTCACAGAGGTAAAAGTTTAGCTGCCCATCACCAACAAGTGGTATCAATCAAGTTAGACTAAGACAATAGGAAACGGGGGCAGACAGAACTTGCAGTATGATTTATCAATTCCAACAAGCACTCATCCAAACTCTACCTAACTTTAGCTCCACAATCATGGCAAATATCACACAAACAATACCACCATAAAAAGCTAAGCAAATCCACTTATAATTAAGAAACGTTGTGTCTCTCTGTTCCTACCTCACTTTGTCAATTTGAAACTAACCACTGTATCCCACAAATATAGTATGTTTAAATAATTTGTATCTAAATTAGAATTCCAGTGATTTTTTTAAACTTAAAAACCATAGGTTGCTCTTTATACCCATAAGGAAAACATTTTTCAGCCTCTGCAGGAAGATGATGATACTATTTTAATTACTTAGGGCATTTTAGAAAAACTCAAAATATTTTTGAAATAGTAAAGTCTCTGATATTCCTGGGAGGTAGGCGAACATTATTACACCCAACTGTCTCATGGGTAATCTGAGGCACGAAGGTTAAATGACATCCCCTTAGATGTAGTAATTCAGGAATCATTCCAACTGGCTAACAGTAGTTTTGCTACCAGGGACCTCTGTTTTCTACTTTTAGCCACCAATTGCCTGTTCCAGATCAAAATTTTATTTAAAAGGGGGTAATATTTAAAAACTAAATTTGTACTATTTTTGAGGATTGGTTCAACTTAGTCTCCTTCCTTTAACATGTCATGTTTATCTGTTTTCAACAAGAAACAGATGAATCTTAGATAGTGAAAATTATGTTACGCTCAAGGGAGAAATGTAAACCACCATAACATCAGATGTAATTATCTGACAAAAACAAGACTGAAGATCTCTCAAGAATGCTATAGATTTATATGAATGTTTTCCTCAGTATCTGAAGTCTGTACCTCAGTTTATTCATATTTTTAACAGATATACAGCTATATGATTTCTTCAAATCATTTCCAGAAGAAAATATGATTCTCTTTTTTTTTTTTGAGACAGGGTCTTACCGTGTAATTCAGGCTGGCTTTGAACTCACTATATAGCCTAGGCTGGCCTTGAACTCATGATCTTCCTGCCTCAGCCTCCCGAGTGCCGGGACTACAGGCCTGTGTCATCGCACCTGGCTGATACTTTTCAAATGTTGACAGCAGCTAACTTCCTCCAAGACGCAGTTCTGCTACCATGCCCTGCTTGTAACTCTAGCCCTCTGCATGTTTAGCCTTCCCTGCCAAAGTGCACCTGGCCCTATCAACCTGACCTGCAAGCTAGTCTTGCTATTCCAATGCTTTATCTTACTCATGCCAAGTTTGAAGGGTACAGAGTAGTGGGTTATAGCCAGGAATAATCAATGAGTCCACTAAATTTATTTTACTTGTAATAACTGACACACACACATATGTATTTGTTACTTTCTATAAATAGATATTCAAAGGAGGAAGACAGCATCTCTGATAAGATAATATCCCCATCTTCCCATTTTAATCAACTAAACACAATGGAATAAACAAGGCAGAAGTTTCCCAAATGTCAAAGGGCGGTGCTCAGAAAGGGCGCTGGTACAGCAGCTACTGGTCTCACACGTGTGCGTGCATGTACCTCACGTGTGTAACCACATACACACAAAGGACAGCGTGATACAATGCTGGCAAGTCTGAGATTCTTCCTCTTGAAACCCCTGACTTATCAATATGTACTTAGGGTATCTGAGAATAGTTTCAAAAGAGGGGGTAAAGAAAGAAATAAAAGGCACTTAACAAAGACAAAGGCCTGAATTGAGCATGTTTCAGCATAATATAAGCATTTACCAGAGCTAAGAAATTATTTACAAAGAGTTAAACTTTTCCCTTAAAATTTTATAAAATAAAATTGCATAACATGTTTGTGATCAGTCATTTATCTGCTACTGCGCTTCTGCTTCATTTTTACAAAATCAAAAGCCCCCCTCCAAACAAAAAAATTGTACATGCAGAGTAGGAAGTCAAAGTGCCCCTTTGAGAACATAGCTCAGCAGAAATCATAGTGCTGACGCACAGGGAAAGTTCTCAAGTTTGGCCTGATTATAGAATGTTTTCATTCTTCTATTTCCAACTTGAAGAACAAAAACAAAAACCAAAGAACAAAGGAAACAAATTCAAAACATAAATGATAATACAGGGACCAGTGTGCTTTTATGGTACACTCCTAAAATAAGAGTATCCTACTTCTATACATGGGTCAAATTATATGACAAAAACTAGAAAATAAAGAATTGTAAATTAAAGTCAACCAAAATGGGCCAAGTTCATTTTTCAAATATAGCAGCAAAGATGATAGATAACTGGAGTCTAGAGATGATCCCACAGACAGAGAGTCCTCACAATCAATAGCAGTTTAAGTAACAGTAGAACTTTCACCTCAGAAATGTCTTGAATCCAAGTCAAAATGGAAAGGGGTATGGGGGAGGGCAACCAGAGGAGAGAGACTAGAGCTGCCTGCCCTTTCCATTCCTGGGTAGTAAACAATTTGGATCTGCTTTGGGAAGAAAAGAATATCCTGGGTTAAGAATCAGTTCCAGTCAGTTGTTTGCGAACAGGTGTCAAACCCACAGTATTCAAGCATGGACCTTCCCCTTACCTTGGTGGCCCCGTAAACCCTACTCAGTGTCTAAGACACAAAACACAGGCATCTGGGCCGACATCATCCATCAAAGGGGTGGTGGGCATGAAAGAATGCAATGACGCAGTCCTCTTCATTTCCTCCAAGTACTGTACCAGGGTTTTGTGACTACACATTAGCTTCACTTCTTCTCCCAAAACCTTTTATTCAGGCTGTTTTAAAATTATGATTTCCTACCCTCTGATCTCAGAAGCATATGAGAAAGAATTGTAATTCACTTACAATGGAAATTATTGCTTGCATTTAATCTGGAGGCTCTGAATGAGCTTGACACTTTGCTCCCAAACAGTCTCCAACTGAGGTCCAGCACAGCTATCTCTGCAGACAGCCCTGCTGACCATTATTGCTTGTGAATACTGAGGATTAACTTGTATGTACAGTAACAGCTTATATATCAGTGAAGGCAATTTCAAAGTAAGACAGTTGGAAACAAATAACTTCATCTTCCTGAATCAAGAATCCCTCCGAGCGGGACGTAATTAAGTGTGCTGATTACTTTTGCATTTGGGTGTTGCTAACGCTCTTTAGAATACACGTTGCTCTATAGATATCCTTTCCAATTACCATTTTAAAAAATAACATAATTTAAGTGCAAAAATACAGTATGAGTCAAGTCTCTGTGTTAAAAAATAACCAATTTATATGTTTGTTTTTTAGTAATAAAACTGTAAAGACAGATGACCATAAAGTATGGACACCATTTTTAATGTTATGATCTAGAAAAGAAAGAAGTTGTATTTACATGTAGAAACTCTGATTATACTTTATCTATGGAGAAAGACAAGGATTTTGACCCATTTCCTGTTTGTACAACACAAAAGGAGGGTCTTGACTGAGTCGGATGTAAACTGGTCTATGAAGAGGGGTGGGTGGGTGCTGAGGTGGGCATCTGACTGCAGGCCTCAAGGAGAAGAGAGAATCTCCATGTTATATGTGCAGAGTCAAGGGCCTTCAAGTATTGTGACTGGTTAGTATAAAATGACATAGGGGAACAGAATTATTAAATCTGTCCTTTTCTAATGGTGACAAAATCTTAAAGAGTCAACAGGGATCTTCACTTAGCATAATTCAGAACTGATGGGTTTAAGAAATTATAATATTATTCTTTTGACTTATACTAGCCATTAATTTATACGCATATACCTGTGTGTATAAACACACGGACACCAGCAGGAAAAGAGATTAACATGCACTCTGACCTCACTCCTGGCAGAAGTAGTGAAACCAAGGCTACCTTCCCAAAGGAAAACGCCCACCGCCGGCCCGGGCGGGGCGAGCAAAGGCCGACACCAGAGGTCTGCGCCCTGGGATTACTCAGAGGTGAGCACGCTTCCCTAAGTAAAACACAATGAATCTTAATCAAATATACTGAACTCAAGTCAAACCTCTGCAACATCCCAGCACTCATCAATGATTCCTTTGAATTAATCATGTTCTTTTACGGTAACAACTTCTTAAACCTGAAGAATTCAGTTACTTGCCTTTTTTTCTTTTTTTTTTGCTATGAAGCAAGCCAATATGTCAAAATATAGGCATACAGATCTGAGTGGACCTGTGGTTATTTATAGTCTTGTAGGCAATTTGGGACTTCCGCTTATAAAAGGGAAAAAAAATTTTAAAAAAGACTCTGGTTATATAATGAAAATATGAGAAAAATTTTGCTACTGCTAGTCTAGTGCCATTTTTGGCGGTGCTAGTCTGTTATCTTAAAGGACCAAAGTTATACATTTAAGAGCTCACGCAACTGTTGGATATAGTGTGAAAATATTCACAGGTTTAAAACTCAAGATACCAGAATGATGCTGAGGCAAAATAAAATGAAATGTATCCAAAGAGAAATATAAATACTTCCCTTAATTCCCTTTGTTAATTATTATTTGCATAAGGAAGCTATAGTAACTAAGGAACTTATTATCTGCAGGCTTACTGACATTATCAATATTCTGAGTAAATATTGATAAAGCTTTAAAGATCCCAAATGCTCCAAACAATTTCACTATGGATATATGACAATAAATTAGATTGTGATTGTTATAAAAGTCAACTCATGTATATATAATGATCCTAATGTATTTCTTTTCCTTAAAAATACCACCCAAACCCAGAAATTTATACATATATGTTATTTGGATGACAACTGGAAAAAATATATGTAGTATATACTTCTACCTGTTTCTATTAATAGCTAACAATCACCTGAAGTATCAGTAGCTAGAACAGACAGTGAAGTTATAACAGGAGGTGAGCTGGGGGAGCTCACAGCTCTTGTTGGGAGGCCTGCCAGGGTGAGGAGCAGGAAAACAGCAGCCCGGTAACAAAGATTCCTATTTCTCAAGTGAAAATGTGAACGCAGTCACATTTTAACACCAAGACTAGAAATAAAAATTGACCAGTCAATACCAGATGCATAAATCACCTGAAGGAAAGAGTTAAGTACCTGCTTCTAAATGGAAGATGATACTGACCCTTTTACAAAAAGGGGACATTATGTTTTGTCTGTTAAGAGTAACAGGCTCAATTTCTTGACTTCTAAAAAAATCTAGATAATTTAGTAACATATATTACTGTGCTCGAGTACATTTCCTGATGCATCTTTAGTCCACTGATTTACACGGGAGTTGCTACATACTGGGAAAGATTCAAGTTTGCTCAGGATGTTTGAGGCTAAGTATTTCTTCAGCTACTGTCTGTTATCAGGCATAAGGTTATTCACTCAATTTGTGGTAAATCTACACTGTGCAGACATGATCATTACTCCTGGTGAACTGGCCTAACTCAAGAGTTACTGCTTTCATTATGTGGCTATGTCTACAAGTGTTCAGATCCAACCCCCAGGATGGATGGCATTTACCCAAATCCTCTCAACTTCCTCTTCCTCCCCCAGGGAAAAATCGAATTTGTACTTCTGTGGGTTTGACAGCTGAGCCTCTTTTGAGACAGTTAACACGGTAACTTTGCCTCTCTTTAGGAGAGACCAAAGGTCACTAACTTTGCACAAAAGCGTTTCTTCCTCCTGCACCTGGCATTGCTCAAGTAACGTTTTCTTTCCTTTTCCTCCTCAGCACAGTGCTTGGGACGAGAATGTAAACATCGACAGAAACGGCAGCCCTGCGACCGCGAAAGGACTTTCCCGTCACGCAGGTCCCATCAGCCAGCTAAACATTTCGTCTCTCTGCGCGCTGGGAAGTCACTGAGATTTCCGCGGTAACTTAGTGTCCCCTTTGCTTTGGCCTCCATCTGAGAAAAAGAGATGTTAAATTGGTATGGTTTGACATGCTAGAAAACAAAGTGGAAAGAACAATTAACTTTTACTCTTTTACGTGGAAGATAGCTCCAAAAAGATAACCTGTAATATTTCACATGCTGTGTAGTGTTACAGAGCCTGAGGAGACAAAGATTCAAAACTCAACAACGACCTGATTGTCTCAAGTGACTACAGTTCAGTCAGTTTTCAGTCCAAGGGCACCAAGGCCCTGAGACAATCCCGCCTGCGAGGGACCCACCACACCTTTTCACTCCTTTGGAAGACAAGGTCAGTTTCATTTTCTTTTAAGTGGAATTCAACTTTTTTGGGCTGTGAGATGGCAAGTATCCATACTGCCCAAATATCAGGTAAATGACTGTAGCATATTGGTAGTGATAAAATCCATTTCTGTTTTGGTCCCAAGACTAGTATAAGGGATAGAAGTGCTACAAGGAATAATGGTTTCCATTTCCATATTGTGCTGTTTCACTGTTTATTGGGAAAGTGTTGACCACTCCATTTAACCCTCAGTTAAATCACCTAGAAACGGGGCGGAAGAAAAGGGAATACGAAGGCGGGCAGGAGTAGGACCCAAGGACCTAAAGAGCCAGCAGAATACAGGGAAAACCTCTGGAGGGTTAGGGTTAGCAAGGACAGTGAAGCCCCTGGGGGGAAGGCTCTCCTTCAAAGGAAAAGGCCCTGATCGCAAAGAGCCACAGGTGAAAGGAACAGATTCCTGTGTCATGGTACAGTAAGGAGCTTAAGGCTAGAAGAGGACACGTAAGTCACACAGCCAGGTCCACTCATGTGATCATCTAAATTTCTTCAGAAAAACATAAAACCAAGCACATAAAACAAAAAGACTGCCTCTTGAATAAAAGCTGTATCAATGAAGTAAGATTATTTCAAAAGTTACATAAACAAGACACTATTAAAGTAACTTTGGTAAAAAAAACTTAGTAACTTTGGCGACAACATCTAAGGCTTTTTAATTTATAAGATAACATGTATCTGCATTTGTTGAGAAAAATGATTTTGATCTGTGGTATAATTAAATTCATAAAATGCTTAAGGACCCTTTTATTTTGTTGTATAGACAGGTCTCTCTAGGTAGTCTTAAGTCAGCTTTGAATTTGCTATGTAGCCCAACATGGCCTCAAACTCACGCTCCTCCTGCCTCAGCCTCCTGACTGCTGGGGTTATAGGTATAGTTAAGACACTTTTTATATGGGATTTTTCTTAAAAAAGTAAAATTAGCGCAATAAAATACTTGTATTAATTGGACTGTGTAACTCTCTAGACCAGCGTTTGGCAAACTATGGCACAAAGGCCAAATCTGGTCTATCACTTATTTGTATAAATAAAGTTTTACTGGAACTCAGTCAAATTCATTTGTTTATATATTGTCTATGGCTGTTTTAATACTGTAATCAAAGGTGTTTCTGTATAAGAATCTACTGACTTCTGTTCTAAACAAGACTGAGAATTAACATTAATTGGTTTCTTACTAGGTACCAAGTGCCCAGCTAGAAGCTTTCAATCATTTTTATCAGATTCCCATAAGAAGTCTATTAGAAATATCTTCTTGTCTCCAGGTCACAGGCAAGAGAAATGATAAAAGTTAAGCTTGCTCAAACTGGCAATTCTGGAATTAAAAATCTCAAGCTTGAGTCTTAAATTCAAAGTTTTATACTAGAAGATGTTTTTTAAACAAAAAATTTTAAGCTTCAATTATTTGGAAAAGACTGCAAGTCATATTTCTTTTCTCATGGCACAGTAGTGCTGACCAGACAGCAAGATAATTTACCCAAGAGCTGGAGCCGGGCTGGTGGCGCTCACCTGTACTCCCAGAGCTCCAGAGGCTGAGGTAGGAGGATTGCTGGAGTTTGAAACCAGCCTGTACTACACTGCAAGACCCTGACTCAAAAACAAACCAACCAAAAATAAAACAAAACAACAAAAGAGCTGGAATCCTAGGGTCTGTTGGAGCCACAAAGATCCTGCTCAGTTAGTTCCTCACAGGGGTCCCTGGATATCTCTGCCCATGAGCACATGGTCGTCAGCTGGACTCACATCACCAGCAGTTGTCCATACTCAGGGAGGCCGCTTCTGTTGCAGAACAATTCGCCTTATTAATTTTTTTGTTTGAGATAGAATCTTGCTACGTAGTTCAGGCTGGACTTTACCTCACTATGTAGCCTAAGACGGCCTCAAACCTGAAGCAATCCTCCTGTCTCATCCTTCCCAGTGCAGGGATGCCACCATGCCCAGCTTCCCCCCTACCTTTTTTTGTCATTTTGAGGCTGGGTCTTGCCATGCAATTCAGGCTGGCCTTGAGCTAAATTATAGCCCAGGCTGGTCCCAAACTTGCAACAGTCCTGCCTCAGTCTCCCGAATGCTGGGATTACAGGTGTGCACCACTATGCCCAGCTCAGTCCCCTTATTAATTTTAAACTTACTTGCTGGGCTGAGCTGCATAGCGAGACCCTGTCTCAAAAAGAAAACAAAAACAAGAAAACCAAAACCTAATCAAGTTCAGGAAGATCACGATTATTGATGGATGACATTTGTCCCTACTTTGGCCTATTTTACTCAATTGTGATTTAAACTCTTTTTCTGAAGGATGAGTTAGGGAACTTACCACAGGACTTTTATCTTTCTTAAACTTTTATTTATTTATTTTGTTAATGTTTATATAGCTGACAAAAACATAAAAAACTGTGATATTAACAAGATATCTAGTAATGCTTGATACATGTCTATATAGCATAAAGCTCAAATCAGGTTAAACATTATTTATCCTCTGTTCCCCTTGTACTGCTAGTCACCAATTCTGTGTGGTGAAAACCTTCCAACTCCTTCCTATGGGCTTCTTGAGATGCACAGTATGTAAATGTTACTGTAGCCATGCTGTGCAACAGTACCCAAGACTCTCTTGCTTCTATTTTCTATTGACTAAAGTGCTTTTAGAAAATGAATGACAATTGATGGCCTAAGGTTGCTACAAGCCCCCATCAGTGCATGGTGGTCAGTGGTAAACTGGATCAAAGACCATTTTTAATGCAGTGGCCAAAAAGAATAGCAAGGCACTAGTAAACTTCCAAAGTCAAGGGGGCAGCTGGGAAATTATTTCTCCTCAGAAAACTGGCAAATGGCCTCCAGAAGAGCGCAGCAGTGGTCTATGGAGACCCACTACTGCTGCAGTGGAACCTGGAGGCTGCCAGGCACGACACCCATTTTGCAGCATCAATTCCAGAGTGGGCAAGCTGGCCTGCAAGTGCGAAGCATACAATCTGGGACACGTGCAGCCAAGCTGACAGCTAATGCCACCATGTATCGCATGCACTTGGGAGTGCATGAGGCCCTGGGTTCAGTTCCCAGCACTTAAAAAAAAATTAAGGTAGGCTTCCTGAGCTTGTATCTGAGAGCAAACAACAGTGTATTATCTCAGGCAAGCTGCTCATCTTGCTGATTCGGCTTTCTGACCTGTGAAACAGGCATAACCAGCTACCATTCCTGGGCTTACTACGAGGACAGATCAGCTCAGCCACATAAGCTGTCACAGGACCAGGTGGCATATAATATGCTTTCAATAAATGTAAACAATTATAATTCCTACATACAATTTATTTTTCGCTCACCTCTGGAGTGTGAACCCAGGGCCTTCTTCATAGTCCATCCCTAGCCCTTGTTGCCCAGTCTGGACTTAAACTTATGACCCTCTTGCCTCAGCCTCCCAGAGTTGCTAGAATTATAGGTGTACATTATCATACCCAGTTGTACATAATTTAGCCATTGCTTCTATACAGTACACACTTTCAAAAAGACTCTTTCATTTCATATGTAACAGAAGACCTCACTGACCAGTTTTTAGGACTCTGTTGCCAATGAGAATTAATTCAGTCACACAAGAATTTGCTTTTTCCAACTGCTGTCATTCCATATTGTTTTCAGAAAAGTATCATTTATATCCATAAACCCAGATAAACAATGAAGAGAGAAGGAAGAGGTAGCTTTCTTACCATTAAATGTTTGCTGTAAGTGTGTAGGCAGAGGTGAGTGGGAAAGTGTTGCTGCGTGCTGAGCTCCTGGCTGTAAACCCTTTAGTAAATCTGAAGGGAAAACACATTTGTCAGTTATCTTTAGACTAAGATGTGAGCCCTCTTAGATCCACCCTAACATACTAATCTAATGCTACAAGCTTGACTTCAAAGGCCTTCTAAAACTAGAGCACCCACATTAACAACTGTTCCACCAGCAATGTAGTTTCTGTACGTGTAAGCAGCAAACCCAACCAATTTGACCTTTATAAATTTCATTAAGATAGAAGCTGGTATAGGTGGTTTGTTAGTTCATCTTAATGTACAAATAGAGTCCTAAGGCCCATAACTGGATCGTAGACAAGATAAACCGTACTTCAATTCTCAAGTCCCTGCTCTGCCACTAAACAGCGAGTGAGTGAAGAGCCCGACTTACTCTGAGTGAGGCTGTGGTGGAAGGCGGCTGAGGTAGATCCCGAGGTGGTTGTCACTCCAGCTGTGTCTGTTCCAAAGCCAAGTAGCTCCAAGGGAAACTGGAAGGGCATGGTCACTGGAACAAGGCCACCCAGCATCCCAAAAGGAGTCACATTTTGATTTGTTACAGACAAGGGTGATGTCATGAGGGTCAGAGGTGAGGCATTAGCCAATAATGATGCTCCTGCTGTGGACTGTGCAGAAACCAGGGGTCAAAATAGATAAGAAAGAAAGTCTTTCACCTATGCTGATTAATTTCACGTAATACCCTCGTGGATGCAAGGTTACCTTTTTTTTTGGTGGTATGACTGTGCCTTGTACCTGTTCTAACAAAACTTGTGAGCCAGACATTAAGACTGAGGTGAACATAAATTTTAAAGAGCTCCCAACACCAGTTTTGAAGATCTGAAATTACATTCGGGAATCTTTCTACGCTCAGCTCTTCGTCACCAATACAGAGCCCTTCTTAACTGTGTAACACACAGCTGCAGTCGGCGGCTCTCCTAGCCTAATTCCTAATGTTACAACTCCACTTCTCCTCTGCTCCAGCCACAGACCTGAGCAGCCAGGAGGTACTGTAATGTCATGCCAGTGCACCTGGGCAAACCTGAAGATGCTAGTCACCTTTGGTGCTTGTACTCTTCCCTGGCCCCGTCCCCACAGCGCTGCTCTGCAGAAGGCTCCCTCCAGCCACCCCACAGCATCTGCCCACATCCCAGCACCTGAGGATGCTCTTCCTCCCCTGCCCCTCCCTGAAGCAGAGCGCCAGCCGCCTCTGGTACTGCTAGCTAGCCCTGTGCCTCCCCAGCTTCTCTACCTTCTCACACAGGGAGCTCTTACCCTTTTCACAAACACATTGCAACTTCTAGTAATGATCTGATTTATCTGTATTTATTTTACCATCAAATTCACTGAATGACAGCCTCCATTTCCACTTCACTGAGTTGCTACTTTATCCCTGAGAGCTGGCTTCCAGCCCACTACCTTTCTGAAATGACAATCCCTACAGTAACCATAAAGCACTTCTCAGATCAGAAACACTAACAGTGATGAGCTTTCACTGGGAAATTGCCTAAATATACTCCTTAATTTAATTCTTTCAGCAGTTTTCTGTACAGCAATTGAATTTTTGCCTGTTATGCCTTTTTTCTTTCATTTTATGTTTTGACGTGGAGTCTCACTACATTGCCTAGGCAGGCTGTGAACTTTTGATCCTCCTGTCTGAACCTCCAGAAGTGAGTAGGTGGGATTACAGGTGTGAGCCACCACCCTAACAACAACATTTTTTCCTCTTTTGTTTTTTTGAGACAAAACCTCCTTATGCAGTTCAGGCTGGCCTTAAAGTCACTGTGTAGCACAGGCTGGCCTCAAACTCAAAGTCATCCTACCTACTTCAGCTTCCCAAGTGCTAGGATTACAGGTGTGTACCACCACACCCAGCCCAACAATGTTTTTCTAAGACTGATACCATCCAATTTGATATGCAACTTACTATCAAGTTTTGTTAGATATTACTATGAAAGTTTCTGCCATTCTAAGCATTCTTTTGGTAGTCTCATTTAACCAAGTCCAAACTTTCCTGATAAAAAATTATCTAGTTCTATCATGTGTGGTAATGCACACCTGTGATCCCAATACTTGGGAGGATCACTCTGGAGTTTGAGTGATATGAATTTAAGGCCAGCCTGAACTACCTTATCTCAAAATAACAAACAAAACAAATAATTTAAGTTCTAGTGGCCGGGCGTGGTGATGCATGCCTGTAATCCCAGCACTTGGGAGGCTGAGGCAGGAGGAACATTGAGTTCGAAGCACGCCTGGGCTACAAAGTGAGTTCAAGGCCAGCCTGAGCTGCATAGTGAAACCCTGTCTCAAAAGGCCAAAAAAAAAAAAAAAAAAAAAAATTTAAGTTCTAAATTTGATCAGGAAAATTTACTTCTTTACATGACATGGGGGGGGGTTGGGTACTGGAAATTGAACTCAGGACCTGTGCTTGCCAGGTATGCTCTTGTGCCACTGAGCTACATCGCCGGCACTACATGACTTTTTGAGTCAGCAATAAATGCTATATAAATCCAAGTTTTGGGGAGACTGAGGCAGGAGGACTGCTGTGAGCTCCAGGGCAGCCTGGGCTATGTAGGGAGACTCTGACTTCAAACCAAACCAAACTCAAAACAAAAACCTAGATAGCTATTGTCAGGTTTAGTTTGTGTGCAACAGGGGACCTATGGCTTTCTTAATGCACAAGAAAGACGCCGGGTTTGGGTTTCCCTGCACACGCTGGCCGCCTGACAGAGCCACACCTCGAGATCCATGCTATCGCGGGTGACACTGGGAGAACCTTCCGTGCTGGTCCTGCCTCTCTCCCGCGCCCACTCCACCCTGTCATCGTTGTAATTTCTCACCGGAGTTGCGTCCTCTCGGGCTCAGCTGAGAGCTTATGAGGTGGGTAATGCCAACCGGAGCCCCTCCCCCACCAGCCTCACCCTTCCTCCACCCGGGCTTGCGGCCTCCTTCCTACTTCCGGCCTCCCGTGGAGCATGCGGGAGCTTGGGTTAGGCCGACTTCTATCTTTATAAAGCACAAGGTCCTCTTAAGGCAAAATTTTATGTCCAAAGTCCAAATGTTCATCATTGTTCTACTGCACCAGCGATAATACAGAGTGGGTGCACTTAGGAAAAAATTACCAAGTTAAAAATAACCATTTGAAGGAATGAAGATAGGATACTGTATTAGTTTAGTACATGTGCTGCCAAAGTGCGCACAGATATATTAGTTTAAAAATTCACAGGAGCTGCTGCTCCTTTTTAACCATACTTTTATCGTAGTCTTTGGATGACACAGTCTCCAAGGTTGTGTGCTCCAACTGGAGGCCCTCTGGTAAGAACCCTAAATATTGCTAAAAAGGGGAAATTTTAAACTTATTTGGAGGAGTCTAACTGAAGCACTAAAATAGATGGAAAAGGTCAATTAGGGTAACTTCTAAAATTAAACGAGTATTAGCAATTAAACAATAATACCGCGCTGTACCCCACATTTGGTACTTTTTCTCCTTGACTTCTGAGGCTTCTGCAGCACTGGGGCTTAACCAGGGCCGTGCGCAAGGCAGCGCCCACTCACCAGCCTCCCACACTTCCCGGTCTCCGCCCAAGCGGAGACCTCCCAGAAGCGGGAATGTCCTCGGCTGCAACAGCGAATGGGAGAAGCCGGCAATGTAAAGTAGGGGAACAGGTCACAATCTTGTCCCGTAAGTATTTTTCACGACGTATTTTATTCTCAGGGAAAGCAGGAAGAGAAACTTTGTTCTTCCCATGGACATTAAATGTTTTAAAGCCTCACGTTCTCTGTCCACAATACCCGGAGTCACATTCGGCCACGTCCGGCGGACCACGCCGCTCCCCTCTCGGACGCACACCCATTATTTCCCTGGCTGCACAGAATGAAACCGAAGTGCTCTTGTGGCCCACCAGGCCCCTCACAGCCCTCGGGTCTTTCCCGAAGTGCCGCTCTGGCCCTCATTCCAGGCTCCTCCCTCCTCCGTGTCTCTGCTCTGCTCTGCGCTCCCCAGCTTTGTCTTCCTCTTCTCCACGTGGCTGGCTTCCCTCATTCAACCCTCAGCTCAGTGACAGGGTCCTCAGGAGGGCCCCCCGCCCCCATCTACGTTCACAGCAGGCACTCTCTAGCCTGCTTTTTTCCCACAGGTCTTGCCATGGTCTCTGCACGTACATTTACTTTAGTTTGCTATGTACAAAGCCTGCTGTGTGGGCAGAGGACTGCAGTGGGAGGCTCACCCCTAGTTATAGCACCTGGAAGAGAGCCTGCCGCACGGGACCGCGCACTACACATTTATTTACCTCATGAATCACTGAGTAGGTTCTGGGATCATAAAGTAGCAAAGACAGGACTCCTAGAAAATCAGGAAGCGGAAAGCAAGAAGAGGAAACCCTGGATGACCGTTAAGTAAACAGGAAGTAGGCAGAGCTAGTGACCCGAGCCCTGGAAAGATTTTTAACGTCTGTCCTTTGTTAAAGGTCCTGTCACTGTCACTCTACAAAGGAGTAAACAGCTGCAGATGCCTTGCAGACAGGAGGTAAAAGCTCCACAGGCATAGCTGGGAAATCTGCTTTTATCTGGGTGCTATAGATAGGAGCTGGAGGCCAGAAAGTAGCTGATATGACTTCAAGATGCTACTGGTATGAAAGCAGTGTTTGGTTCATGAAGTGCAGAAATGGCCTTCTTCAGCTACTGGCCTTTTCTTCAGGCTACCCAAGGAGAGAGAAAAAATAGCAGATGGAGATAGGGATACCAGGGTCTCCAGATTATAAAGCCAATCGCTCCGCAGAGCAGGAAAACCAAGAGTGCGTGCTTGTTTGAAGCAGATCTTGCCATGTGGCTTTCTTGTTGACGAAACAATTATTTGTTAGACAGTAGATGGGTTCTTTTGAGATAAATGATCACATACAGGACTGTCTTTGAGAAAAGTACAGGACTGACAGCTTCTAGAGATAAAAAAGAACGAAGGAAGATTTAACCTTAATTTGAAAGAAAATGAAGTTAAAAAAAAGTAAAAGGCAATTTTTAAGTCCAGGAAAAACCTATAAAAAACTTATAATAAGAAAGCAAATAAAACTATAGTTATGATATTTAGCTCAATAGGGACTTATGAAGTCACATACTTAACCAAAAATTATAACTGCTTTTTTAGGAGTATAAGGCAGGTATAAGAGAACCGTAAGCTATATTTTTCATAATAAAAAGAAAGAATATCAGAAAGACAGACCAAGAACAGAAAATACAGTACTAAAATTGGTAACACTAGAAAATATATATTATATATTACATTATATATATATTTATATTTGGTATTAGAGATTGAACCCAGAACTTTTACACTTTTATTTATTTATTTATTTTCAATTTTGAGACAGGGTCCTGCTAAGTCCTTAAATTACCTAAAATGCACTTGAACTTATGACCTTCCTGCCTCAGCCTCCTAGAGTAGGAATTATTTTATAGGGGTGTGCCATCATGTCTGGTTCTAATTTTCTCCTTTCTGATACAGTAAAATCAGTTAATCCTGGACTTCAATAAATGAAGTATTTGTTCCACATTAGAACCAAGTTATCCTTAAGTCTCTGTAAGCAGCAGAATGACGACTGGGAATTAAGTAAGTGCTGGACACAAAGTGCTAGCCCCCCTGCACAGCAGGGCACCTCTACCGACGGCAAGAGGAGAGCCATCCCACCACACCATTACTCCAACCCCCCACTGCGCAGCAGGGCACCTCTACCCACAGCAAGGGGAGAGCCATCCCACCACATGGTACTCTGCATAAACAGAAGCAGCACTTCTTCAGACAATACAAGTCAGTAAGTCAACAAAAGTTATGTTTCCAAGAACTACTCAAGAACCTAACAACTTATACAACATAAAGTGGTATATTTTTTAAAAGCTGGTTATAAAACAGAACATTAGGTAAAACACACTTTCTTGAAAATTCAGTCTAATAACATGTACAGAGTAAAAACAGGGTTGAGATAATGAGTAATTTTTGTTTTTACTAAATTTGCCTACAGTTAATCTGTTACTTCTTAAAAAAGAAAAAGAAAAAGAAAAAAGAAAAGAAAAGGTAAAGAAACCAAATCATTATGTGAAGGACAAAGCTGAGCATGTCTCAGATTACAAATAAGGCAGCACGGCAATAATAAGGGTAATAAAGAGGATAATAAAGAGAGGGCAGAGTGATGAAATATATGATGAATTCTCAAAACAGGATAGTCTGGGCATGGTGGCACGCACCTGTAACCCCAGCACTGGAGACACTGAGACAGGAGGATCTCTGTGAGTTTGAGGTTGGCCTGTACTACATAATGAATTCAAGACCACCCTGAACTACACAGCAAGACCCTGTCCCCCAAAACTGAAAATAAACAAAGCAAAGCAAAGCAAACCCAGGAAAGGGGATCAGACACAATATTTACATGTGTAACAGAAGGAAATATTCTAAAACTGTAAAATAGCCAGGTCTGAGATTTAAAAGTATTATAATATTCTAGGTACAATATTAACAAAAGTTGGACAAATCTAGCCATTGTCTATGGACATTTGAATTTCAGAGAAAAAGAAACCACTTACTAGCATTTAGGAGAAATGCCTCATTACTCATAAAAGGAAAAGAAAAATCAGTATGGCCTCAGACTTCTAAAGTCCTAAATACTAAGCAATAATCAATGGAGCAATATTTACAGAATTCTGAGTGGAGCAGTTAGTGATTAAGAAGTCTACATATACTCAAGCGGCAGCATAGAAAAAAGGCTCAGGTATGCAAACCTAAGGTAAAGGAACACTCACGTTACTCGTTTTGCAAAGAATCATTACATGGGAACTTCAGCTAATTCAGAGGGACGTTTTTTAAATTAAAAATTCATGAGTGGGAAACCTGTGGTATAAAATGATTCCTGATATTATTTGACACAGAAAGTAGTATGTATGAATAACTACAAAATTAATGCAAAATAAAAATTTTATTTGAGAAGTAGTTAAAAATAACACGAATATATAAATTTAAATAAATAAAAAATAAAGTTAGCAGGAGAAAAGGGAGGAAACAAGGGAATGTATGCTAAACTCGTAAGTTACTACTTTAAAAAGAGAATTAAAATATGCAGTTTAGTTGCATTTTTCAAAAAATGTTAAGGTAAATATGTGATTTTAAAAAATGCCCATATCACCCTAAGAAAACCTTATTCATAGGTGTGCCCATCAACGGTGATGTCACATCAGGAACACTCCATGGCCATGGCTGGCCCAGCTTGTTAAAAACTGTACATCTTCTGAACAGAGCAAGCTCATTAGTGACTCACAGGACAGATAGCACCTTACAGCCCAGCAAACGGATGGCTAGAACATACATACCTGCCCACTGGCTGTTACCACTGAAGACCCTGAGGCAGAAGATCGTCTATGTGGAGTAGACAACGGTTTAGTAGCACCCTGTGTTCCACTTCCTGTTCCCCCAGATAGACTAGTCCTACTAGCTCCGCTTGAGTTAATGTTGCTACCTCTGCTGGCAGGTACATTCACTGCAGTTCCACTCAAGCTGTTCTTGCCAATAGTTCCAGTGGATGATGAGTTTGTTAGCTTTGAACAGGGGGCCTGAAGATGTTTTGTAGATGGAAGGCCTGAAGTGCGATTAGAGGGCAACACATTCAAGGTGGGAGACTGTCTGCTGATGTTGATGCCACTGGGTTGTTTATGTACTGGGTTGTTACTGGTAGAGTGGCTACTCTGGGCTACTAGTGCATTTGGACTGGAGGAACTCGGGGATACGGTAGGCTTGGGAGATGAATTGGACTTAGAAATAAGCTTAGTTGATACTGAAGGCTTAGCTGACAGAGAGGGCTTGGGTGAGGCAGAAGGCTTCGGTGAGGGCAAGGGTTTGGGAGATGTGGCGGGCTTGGGAGACGCAGCCAGTTTGGGGGATGCAGCCATTGAGAAGGGAGATTTGAAACCCTGCGTGGTTAGTTGTGACACCATAGCCTTGGCTAAATAATTAGTGGAGGTAGTGGTGTTTGGTGCTGTTCTAGAAACCAGGGAGTGGGAGCCTTGAGAACCATTTCCAGGCGAGGGTGTGGACAAGGGAAGGCGGTACATCAGCGGCTTCTCGGAAGTCTTAATTAGTGAGGATGAACAGGAAAGCTGGGGATTATTACTTAACTTCACCACTGGGTTGGTCTGCGATTTACTAATGGTGGCTTGTAATGGAGACACATAGTTCTGTTGGACAGCTGAATGCTGGTGCACCTTTGTTACTTGTGTTAATGAAGAAGCATCCTGGGCCTCTGATGTTCCCAGAGTGTGAGAGGAAGCAGCAACTTGGGCTTGGGAAGAAGAGCAGGCATGAGTCTGTGAGGACAAAGCAGCATGAATCTGGCTTGACCTCTGGAGTCCTTGTTGAAGCAGCCTGGCTGGCAAAGGTTCCAAGGAGACTTTAGGGTTCTGAATTGAAGAACCAGCAATAAGGCCTGAAGAGATGCCAGTATGAGCTAAATCCTGGGGTTTCTTTGGTACTGGCCCGGTGTGGCCAGCAATAAGACTTGATGAGTGTGCAGTCTGAGTAGAATCGAGTTTTTTGGGTGTAGCCAGCGGCAGCTTGCTCATGATACTTGCTAATTTTTCTTCTCTCAGTCCTGGCCAAGGTTTTGTAGCCGGCATGCTTATCCTTGAGCCAGCGGCTGGACCTTTGTTCCCATTATTGATGACAGCTAAAGCTTCAGAAACGAGATCCAGCGGAGGGGAGTGGAAAGCAAGGTCCTCGTCCAGGGAGTCGTCCAGGCAGATGGTTTCCTGGGCTGGGGCTGAGCTGGCGCTGGTGGAGGCAACGATGGATGTGCCAGAGCTCACGGGTGGACCACTGGCTGAAGCCACCAAAGATGTAGGAATTTTCTGGTCCTTTTTGGGACTACACTCCTAGCATAAGCAGCATCATATTGGAGAAGAATACAAACAGTAAATAAAAGAATACAAAGTTGGTTTTTTTTTTTTTTCCGGGACCGGGGATCGAACTCAGGGCCTTAGTGCTTAGCGGCAAGCACTTAGCCCACTGAGCTGTACCTCCAGCCCCAAAGTTGGTTTTTAAAGGACTAAGATATTCTCAGGATAATTAGAACTTTTTTCTACCACAAATCCTGAGACTGCCAAAAACCAAAACAATTTTTGAGGACAGAGTATTGGGTTGAGCTGTCCTCACAAAGCAAAGTACCTGATATAGTAAATTGCCACTGCCTAGGAAGCCATTCTAAGACAATAGCTGACAGCAGGCTGAAGGCACAGCTGTGAGCCAGTCATGGTGCTTATGAACTATACCTCTGCTACCTGCCCAATCAGCTCCTTAGTCCTCCTTAGTCTACCTCCACAGACTTTTCTCTCTTTTACTGCGGTACTGGGGACTGAACCCGAGCCTCCTGCATACTGGGCAAGGGGCCTGTATCCCTTGCTCTTGGTCCACCACTGAGCCACATTCCTACCCCCTTTTAAGACAAGGTCTCGCTCAGGCTGACTTCCAACTTGTAATCCTCCTGCCTCAGCCTCCCAAGTAGCTGGAATTATAGATGTGTACCACTGCTTTAGACTCTTCTCTTTTTATTCCCTTGGACCTCAAAAGAAACTCTGCCTTGATATTAAGACTCTGGCCTTCTGGTCTGGTGAGGTTTGTAGGGAAGCTGGCTGTCACTCTCTGCTTCCTTGTGCTGCTATCACTCTGTGCCCTCACCTGCAGCCAGCTGCAGACACCACCTCGGGACTAGCGCGTCAAGTAGGGAGATGCATATTTAAATCTTATTTTGTACTAATTATAGTGGAAGCCATTTGTAATTTATTCAACGTGTATTTATTAAATGTGTACTGTGAGGAAAACCTTGTACTAAGGAGAGTGTTAGTAATTAAAACTCTGAATACCTAAGAGTATATCGTCCTTTGGAAAAACATGTCAACTTCTTTAAATTCAAGTGAGAGATAAGAGCAATATAGTTTAAAATATCCAAAAAGTAAAAGAAACAAATTAAAAAGCAACTTTTTAAGAATAATATAAACATATTTGATTAATTTCATTTTGGATTAATTTTTAATAAGAAAGAAATACTGCATAAGGTATTTCAAAGTTTAAGTAGTTTCCTAAGAACAACTAAAGCCCACACACAGTCTTATACAATATACTCTTTTCCTCTATCATAGCACTTACCTTAAGCACAGTGGGGGAAGAGTGGAGAGGAAGAGTCTTTACCATCACCTCCTATGGTATTACAGTAAGTAAGCTGTTTAGAATGCTGGTATGCCAACGTCCTTAGCATTTTTCCCTAAGCTTTTATTTTAGATCAGCCTACCCCCGCTAAAAACTTCACTGCCTATCAGAAGTATGGGATACAATTGCACTAAGGTCACAACTGTTACTAAGATGGACAGGTGAAGTAGATGCAACATGTCTGCTTTGACATATCACCCAGTTACAGGATTACTGGAAATCCCATCAATATAAAGAATATGGAATTGAGGTAGGGGCATGTCACAATAATACTGGAGGTATTACCAGTATAAAATTGCTATTTTAAATAATTTTGTTAATAATTTTCTTCTTTATAAAAACATTCAATTCAACCCCCAAAATACTGTGTGATTTATTTATTGTTTGTTTTGAGGCAGGGTCTCACTATATAGCTCTGGCTGGCCTGGAACTCACTATGCAGCCCAGGTAGACCTCACACTTATGGTGATCCTCCTGCTTCAGCCTCCCAGAGCGCTGGGATTACAGGCATGCACCACTATGCCCGGCTCTGTGTGGATTTTTTCTGCCAGAAAAAATTGCTCATAGTAAGTAACTGAGTCAGAAAGAAGGTTATTTCACTTCTATAGAGTGTTATCCAATAAATGAAGGAATGGTTGGGTGGATGAGAGAGAGAGAGAGAGAGAGAGATGCAGCAGATGGGAAAAGAGATGTATAACAGAGTTAAGAGCTTTTTTCCCCTAAGAGGAAATTTCCTATATAGTTTTGCTTTTCTTTTTTCCTGTATTATGTGCATTCTCCTAGATTACTCAGAAGAGCAAGGGGGGGTAGAGCTCAGTGGTGAGCACATGCCTGGCACGCACAACCCTTGGCCCCATAGCTAGCGATGCGAAAGAGGGGGTACTGGGAAAACCCAAACCAGCAACTCGCCCTTTTCATCCTGAGAAAGGGGACAGGTAATTACAGAAAAGCAAAAAGCCTGTTTATTCCCCCATGTTATCTAATCCATCCATTATTAGAAATCTGATAGATTCCCTACCCAATTATTCTATTAATAATGTTTCAATAGATGTATCAAAACTCAGAAAAGAAAAAAACCAATCGTTTGCAGAAAGCGTTAAGTTTATTATTCTGATAAAAATAAGGTGAAAGGTGTGGGCATTTAGCTCATATTATAGCACCTGCTTAGCACATCTGAGGCCCTAAATTCAATCCCCAGTATCACCAATAAATAAACGTCAACAGGGGGCCCCAACAAGAGACTTAATGAAAGGGCTCTTGGCAAGTGCAAGGTCCTGAGTTCAATGCCCAGTACCAAAAAAGCCCCCAAAAACCCACAAAACTTGAAAGAGGGGCTCAACATTATTTGAATTAGAAGGTAAAGTAGCTAACTAAAAGAAAACTATTGTGTATTCAAAAGTTCTAGTACCAGAAGTTAAAAAGGCCATAGGGTAACCTGGCCATCATCTTAAAAGAAAAGCAATTCCATCTATTTGAAGAGATGAAAGATATGGAGAAATCTGTAACCTGAAGGCTTTCATTAAAATTAAATTTTAAATGACTACATGCAATTTTTAATTCTAGAGGTTAAATCTGCATCTCTTTCAAATCTACTTTGCCCACTCTGCCATTTTAAAATCTCCTATTTAAGTAAAATTAGTTTGCATTTTAAAGACAACAAACATAACTTGCCCTTCTGTTAGGGATCTAATTCTACTGTTTGTTGTTTCTACTGATTCATATCACAGTAACACACTCCCTTATGTATTCTGTTTTAGGCTGTTAAGCTCCTGCAGTTTTGCTGGGTCAGGGCTTGAACCTACAGCTCTGTGCGTGTCAAGCATATGCTCTTCCCTGAGCTCTGTCCCCAGCTCATGTGTGGCCTGCTTTCTAAGCAGTTAGCTTCTGAGGCCTAGGACAGAGGCACACAGTATCAGAGAGTTTGTGTTTTCCATTTGCCTTGGGAAGTTATTATACCAATAATTCTAAATTACTTTATCAGCTTGGGGTTTTCTCCAATTGTGTAAGTAATGAAAATTTAAGCTCCTAAACCAGGGAAATTTTTCAGGGAAGATTTTCTTTTCCCAATCTTAAAATAAGGCAAACAGAAAATGTATCAATTTCTCTGCTAGTGGGCAAATTTTTTTTTTTGTCCTTCCTTTTACTAAAGATGCTACACTTTGAAAGCCCGGCCTCATCGAGTTTTGTTTCAATTTCTGGTCAGTACAAACCCAAGAAAACCCTATCTGCTACAGTATATGCTGGGAAGAAATGTAAAAAGAAACTACAAGGTCGGGGACAGGAGAGTTAAAGGCAGCCAAGTTTCCAGAGTAGATCATCACCGTGGCAGCTCCTCCCTCACTTTGGCTGCACTGTCTCAGATATGTGCAACCTCTGCTGTGATTTTAAATGACATTTGTTATATCTTATCCAGTATTTCTAAGTAGAATTAAGCTATACTTTAAATTTATGTCTGCAAATATCACGGCTGCATCATCACCTCATCTTGCAAATACAAAGGTTCTAGGATTTTACAAGGTTGAAAACAACCAACTTACTACCTACTGATCTTTGCTAAATATTATACATCCTTTTTGTCTTAAGAATATATTTCAACATTCACCAATTATGACTGACAAGGTGGACACTCACCTTTACTTTGGGTTTGGGTGCAGAAATCACCTTTTTCTTTGCCCTAAGATAAAGGATTGAAATAAAGACCATTTTTGTAAAAGCAAATCACTTAGTGGGTAATTGTAACACACAACCTTAGAATTATGTGCGTAAACAATTCTTTCTATCTTTTGGAAAGTCCTTTGCATAAAGGAACTATACGTAAGTGCAGTATGTGGTTTATATGGGACTATCCAGCAATGTTTGTCTCAGTACAGATTAACTTGAAGAAAATGACCACAATTAACAAAAATGAAATATAGATGATAAAGATGTTTAAAATGTAAATTAATAAAATATAAAGTAACAAAAAACAGGCTAACAAAGCTGCCTACAGAAACTTGCTTAAAAGAACTATAAGACTTCACAATTATTTGTACAAGAAAAGCTTCAAGGAACATTAAGCTCAAATTAAACCATAACAAGGAGTTGTGAATAACAATTTGTTTAAAAAACAAATGAAAAACTCAATTTATTATAGAAAATTATATTTTAAATGCTATTTAGTAGGCTGAGGCAGGACGATTACAAATTTTGAGGCCAGCTTGGGCAACTATTATGACCCTGTCTAAAAATACAATTTTGGGGGCTGGGGAGATAGCTTAGTGGCACAGCGCCTGCCTGGCCCAAGTGTGAGGTTACCTAAGTTCAATTCCTGGTACACACACATACACACACAAATATAATTTTAAAAACTAATTATTTAAGTTGTTTTGAGACAGGGTCTTATTATGTAGTGCAGGGTGGCCTTGAACTTGCTTATGTAGCCCAGGTTGGCTGAGAACTGACATGTTCTTCCTGCCTCAGCCTCCCATGTGCTGGGATTACAGGCATGTGCCACCATTCCTGGCTAAAAATACAGTTGTCAAAAGGGCTAGGGATGTAGTTTAGTAGTAAAGCATTTGCCTAGCATGTGTGAGGCCCTGGGTTCAACCTCCTGTACTATAAAACAAACAAGACAAAATAATAGCAAAAAAAGGGCAAGAAAAAATGCTATGGAACCCTGGAATCTTAGGAAGCCAGTATAAAAAACTGGTTTGTGAAAACAATCATATAGGTTCTGTAAGGAGGAAAAAATATTCAAATGTCTGTTGAATAATTAAAGGATTAACCAACGAAAATGTGTCACCTTTTTTGAATATTTCTACTTTATTAGGTTACAATGTTATCAGTTAGATTAACAAATATCTTGGTTAATACCATCAATATACAGGTTCATAAAGGCAGTTGGTGCCAGGCCCGCTTTGGATGCTCAGGAAGGAGTAGAGGATCCCTGCATGCTGAGGTCTAACTCCAACTTCTACCCTGCTCTGCACCTTGATTCTCCTCAGCAAGGGACAGCAGAGGTGACAGCCAAATGACTGACCTAACTTAGAGTCAGACCAACACCCTGGAGGAGAGTTTCACCCAAGCACTGAAATGGTACCCTACCACAGAGACTGGGTGACAGACAGGCTTGGAAAGGGTGGGGACTAGACACAGATCCCCCAAGAAGCTCAAACTCTGGCCAGGAAGATGGGGGACATACAATCTGGTGGAAGACCATGTTTAGTGGCCACAGCTTCCAGAGGGGGCTGGACCTGAAGATGATGGCATCAAGTCCAGTGCTCTACTGGAGCTCCTGCACTGCTACTTAATCTAGCACAGATTGCAGCACTAGGGAGGCTGAGGCAGGAGCATCATTACAAGTTCAGGACCAGTCTGGACTACAAAGTGAGCTCAAAGCCAGCCTGAACTATATAGCAAGACCTTGTCTCAAAAGGGCAAAAACATACAAACAAAACAAAAATCTTGGACAAGCCAGTAACTGAATTTGCTATAGGTCAATATCTGGATCACCCGTGTCTACACTAAAACCATAGTTTTCCTTGCTTTAGTTAAGGGTGGTTCATGAATGGTTCTTAAGGTTTGTCAGTATCCAGTTTATATTTGATGCTACTGTTGTTACAGAAATTCAAAAAGGATATCATTAGTGATCCTAATCATCAGTGAGCCTAGATAAGACACTAATAAAAACCTAGTGGTGTTAAAGGAGAGACATGAAACATGAATACCCAAAAAGAAAATAATGGGAGTCCATAAAAAGTTTCAAACAGAAACCCCAGAGATGAAAAATATGACTGAAAATAAGGGCAGAGTAGCCAATTTTAGGACACAATATCAGACCTGGAAGAAGAGCTGTGGTTAGTGATCAGTTAATGAATGATACCTAAAAACAAGAACAGACCAAGAAATATGGATCCAACAGCTCCTAGATGATACAAAGACGACTAATCTAAGCATAATTGCAATTAGTGAAAAAACAGAAGATAGCACAAAGGGCACATAAAATAGGTTTACAAAAGTAACAGCAGAAAACATTCTAGACATGGAAAAAGAGTTTAACATACAACTAAGTGAACAGATAGAACCCCAAATAGCCATGATCAGAAAACCAACCAACCATATCATAATACCATACCATATCATAATTAAAATACCAGAAATCGAACAAAAAATAGAATCTTAAAAGGGGTTAGAGAAAACCAACAATTTATCTATAAAAGAAAACCAATGAGAATTACAGCAGACTTCTCCACATAAACCTTAAAGGCAAGGAGAGCTTGGAATAAAGTACTTCAAGCCCTAAAAGAAAACAACTTCCCACCTAACTGATATATCCTGCAAAAGTATCTTTCAAAATTGATAGAGAAATAAGACAGTTCCATGATAAAGAGCATCTAAAGAAGTTCACAACCACCAAATCAACACTCAAAAAGTCTCAAGGATATCCTAGGAAGAAACAATGCCAAAAGTCCAATAGAATGAATGGTAGGGTATGCAACTGAGTACAAGGGAAAGAAAGGAAAATAGGAATAATTACCTCTAAATGTGAGTGGTCTCATTTACCAATCAAAAAACACATATTAGCAGAAACAAAATCCAATGGCTTTATATAAGAAACACATTTAATCCAATAGGAAATTCATAGACTAAAAATCAAAGGATGGAAAACAATATTTCATTCAGTCAGAACCCCAAAACAAGCAAGAGTAGCTATCCTATTTGCAGAAAAAGTAGCCTTTACACCAAAGCTTAACTAGAGGCAAAGATCACTATATATTATTGGCTAAGAAACTATTCAACAGTAAGAGATAACAATTATAAACCTATATAACCAAACTAGAGCAGACATAAAAAGATCAGATATATATCAATACAATTAGAGTTGGGGCTCTCAATACACCACTATCAAAAACAGATCAACTAAACAAACAAAATCAAAGAAATATCAGAATTGAACTAAACCTCTGAACAAATGGACCACATAGACATGCACAGATAGTTCTACCCAACAACAGAGTACACATTCTTTTTCATAGCACATGATACTTCCTCCAAAACACACACTACCTAATAACACATGCTTAAGTATATGAAAAAAAAAATCCAAGTTTTACTGTGCATATTATCAGATCATGGTACAATAAAACTAGAAATTAATGCCAAAAGAAACCACAGAAATTATGCAAATGTATGGAATTCTTTCTTCTTGACTTTTTGAGACAGGTTTTTGCTATGCAGTTCGGGCTGGCCTTGAGCTCACTTTGTAGCCCAGGCTGGTCTCAAACTTGCAGTGATCCTCTTGCCTCAGCCTCCCAAGTGCTGGAATTACAGTTGTGTGCCATCCTGCCTGGCAAAATGTATGGAAATTAAACAACATACTTTTGAATAATCAATAGGTCACAGAAGAAATGAAATAAGACAGTTCCTAGAATTAAATGATAATGCCAGTACAATTACCACAACTTATGGAACACAATGAAAACAGTCTTAAGAGGGAAGTTTAAAGCTGTGAATACTCATATTAGAAAAGCAGAATGAGCTCGAACAAAATACTTAATGATATACCTTATGGCTTCAGAAAAACAACAATGTAAATCCTGAGTTTGTACAAGAAAGGGAAGTATAAATATCAGAGGAGAAATCAGTGAAATGGAGACTAAAAATACCAAGAATCAATGAGTTGAAGAGCTGGTTCTTTGAAAGAAGAAAATAGAGATGCCCTTAGCTAATCTTACCAAATCAAAGACACAAATTAGTGCAATGAGAAATGAAAAAGGTAAAATCACAACAGATACTGCTAAAATCCAAAAGACTGGTAAATACTTCACAGACTGTATGCCAAAGAGTTGGAGATCTCAGAAGAAATGGAGAGATTCTAGATATGTATGAATTACAAAACCTAAACC
This sequence comes from Dinomys branickii, assembly GCA_004027595.1. Lineage (NCBI taxonomy): Eukaryota > Metazoa > Chordata > Mammalia > Rodentia > Dinomyidae > Dinomys > Dinomys branickii. The sequence continues at coordinate 112,673 of PVLD010004471.1, forward strand.
AAAGAGTTTAAAAATCCTGAGTAATCCATTAACAAGGAATGAAACTGAACAGTAATTTTAAAAATTATTTTTTAAAAATTAATAAAAAAAAAACCAAACCAAAAAACTACCAATTAACAAAATCCGATGACTTGATGGATTCGCTGCTAAATGCTACAAAAGTTTTAGGGAAAATGTAACACAAATACTCCTCAAACTGCTTAATGAAACCAAGAGGGAAGGGACATCCCCACAGGTATTCTTGGAAGCTAGTATAACCTGATCCCAAAACCAGACAAGGGTCCAACCAGAAAGGAGAACTACGTGCTAATCTCTCTGTAAGGCTTGTGTCTCCATGTCTTCTCAAAATCTCATGCAGTTATTGCTGGGACTTTTCAGAGATAGCTGGGTCTAGAGTGTGTGATACTGGGATTAGGTGTGTTGCTACTTGGATTAAAGGTGTGTGATTACTAAATTAGTCCACTGACTGGGTGGCACAGTTCTAGGTGTGGATAATGCCCACCATGGGTGTGAGTGCTACCTGCCCTATGGGTACTGTAACCCAGGCAGAATGTAAGGGATAAAAGGAGGGCTGGTGTTGCTGTGTACTGCTACATCACTACTTTGCTGCTCACTTCCTTCTGCCTGCCATGAACTGTTTCTCCTCTGCAGTGCTCCTCTACCATGCCACTCTGCCTTGGAGCCTCAGATCTATGAAGTGGAATCTCCACAAACTGTGAACTACATTAAATCTTTCCTCCTTTGAGTGTTGGATATTTTGTCTCAGCAATGATAAAAGTAACTGCACATTCTTAGTGAACATAGATGCAAAAATCCTCAACAGAAAGCAACGAATCATCAAAAAGATTACGTATCATGACCACACAGGCTTCATCCCAAGTTGGTTCAACATATGTAAATCAATAAATACAATACAACACATAGAAGAATAAAAATCATATGATCATCTTAATAGTTTCAGAAAAAGCCTCTGACAAACTTTGACATCCATGTACGATCAAAAACCTGAATAAAACAGATATTGGAATGTATCTCAATCTCATAAAAGCCATTTATGATAAATGTATTAAGAAAATCATATTAAATGACAAAAAGCCAAAAGCTTTGCCTTTAAATTCATAAATAAGATAAGCATGTCCACAATCACCACTCCTGTTCAATACAGTACTTGAAACACTAGCCAGAGCAATCAGGCAAGATACAGAAATAAAAGGGATATGTACAGGAAGGAAGAAGTCAATTTATCATCATTTGCAGATAACATGACCCTTTATATATAAGACAAAGACATGCTACTGAAAGATTCTTACAACTAACAATCTAATTCAGTGATGTAGCAGGACACAAAGCAAAGTAACACACACAAAAAATCAAGCGTTCCTGCAATAATACACCAATAATGAACTCACTGAGAGAGAAATCAGGAAAATAGCAACAATCTGGGCTATATAATGAGTTCAAGACCAGTCTGAACTACATAGTAAGACCCAACTCAGAAAATAAAAAAACCCCCAAGCAACAACATATAAAGCAAAAATAATAATAATAGTAAAAATAAAACCTAGGTTTGGATATGTGGCTCACTGGTAGAATGCTTGCCTTGCATGCACAAGGCCTTGGGTTCGATCCCCTGCACCACACAAAAAAATAAACAATTAAAAAAAATAAAACTTAGCTTCATTATTGTAACTAACTTTTTTAAAAAACTTTTGTGCTGGAATATTAGGCTAGGTACACGTGGAGGTTTTGCTCTACTGGCTTTTGCTAAAAAAATGTTGAAATTTCCCAATTGCCTTTTTTATCAGTACATATTTGAGGTATATAATGATTACAGTTATTACAGTTAGACAGTTGGTGCTTGTACGGAACACATTTCTTTTTTTTTTTGGTACTGGGAATTGAACTCAGGAACTTGCACTTGCCAGGCAGGTGCTTATGCCACTGAGCTAAATCCCCGTCCAGAACACATTTCAATTATTCTCTTTTTTTTAATCCTCTACCCTTCCCCTCCCTTTCCGATCCTTCCAACTCTTGTTCCCCACCCCATCTGCAAAAGCTCCTTTCTCTTTCTTTCTTTTTTTTCCTGGTACCAGGAGTCGAGCTCAAGATCTCAGGCTTGCCAGGCAAGCGCTTATGACACTGAGGTATATCCCCGGCCCTCTTTTCTTTCCCTTCCCTTCCTTTTCTTTCTTCTCCTCCCCTCCCCCTTTCTTCCCTCCCTCCCCTTTTTCCTTCTTCCTTCCTTCCTTCTTTCTTTTCTTTTCTTTTCTTTCCTCTGTCTCCCTCCCTCCCTTTTTTTGTCTTTTTGAGACAGGGTCTCGCTATGCAGGTCAGGCTGGCCTTGAGCTCACTTGTAGCCCACGTTGGTCTCCAACTCACAATGATCCTCCTGCCTCAGCCTCCCTGAGTACTGGGATTACAAGCGTGCGCCACCACACCCAGTAAAAGCTCCATATTCATCATTTTTTCCCCTTCAGTTGTGTTCGTTTCCCTCCTTTTCCTCCCCCTCTTCATCTCTTGTTCCCCCACCTATTTGAGAAAGACATCCCTACTTCCTATTTGTCTTCCAAATTAAGATATATGTGTGTGCGTGTGTGTGCGTGTGTGTGTGTGTGTGTGTGTGTATTTTGAGTTTCTCATAAGAGAAACCATGTGATATTTAAGCTTGTGTGTCTGACTTATTTCACTTAATACTATGGTCTCCAGTTGTATCCATTTAACTACAAATACATGAAACTTACCATTTTTTTTAAGAGCAGAATATATTTATGGAGGGAAAGAAAGCTTCTACTCAAGAGAGGGACAGAGGGGGGGCCCAAGTGGGTTGCCCCAAAGTTTATCTTTCTTTAAGGCAAAGTACTCTATTATGTATAAATAACACATTTTCTTTAACCATTGATCTGTTCATGTAAGTCATTTTCAAGATTTAGCAACTCAGCAATATGTGTTAGTGCCAGCGTAATACTCTTCAGTCAGTATTTCCACTGCTAAGAATTTACCCAAGATCTGTAGAATTTTGCATTTTTGTGTTTTTTGTGCTTTGTTTTGTTGTTTTTTAGAGACAGGGTCTCATTATATAGTTCAGGCTGGCACTGAAATCACTATGTAGCCCAGGCTGTGCTCAAATTTGCAGCAATCCTCCTACCTGTGCCTCCTGAGTGCTAGGATTGTATGCATGCACCACAAAGCTCAATTTGTTTGCTTCTGTTTGGTTTTTTTTGGTCTTTTTGAGACAGGGTTTCACTGTGAACTTTAGGCTGGCCTCAAACTCACAGTGATCCTCCTGCCTCAGCCTCTCGAGTGCTGAGATTATAGGCATGAGCTACCATGCCTAGCTTGTTTTTTTTTTTTGACAGGGTCTTTATATGTAGTTTAGGCTTGTCTTAAACTCATTGTGTAATCCACACTGGCTTTGATCTCACAGTGATCCTCCTGCCTCAGCCTCCCGAGTCCTGGGATTATAAGTATGTGCTACCACAACTGATGAGGCTGTTTTGAAAAGCTGAGGAGAGGGTTAGGGATGTAGGTCAATGACACAGTGCCTGCCTGGCAAGTGCAAGGTCCTGAATTCAATTCCCAATTCTTTTGTTTTTTTTTTGCAGTACCAGGGATCAAACTTAGAACCTTGTACTCGCCAGGTAGGTGCTTATTCCACTGAGCTATATCCCCGGCCCCTCAATTCCCAATTCAAAAAATAGAAAAAACACAAGTTCAGGGGAACCAGGTATGGTGGCATGTACCTGCAGTCTCAGCTACTCAAAGGAAAAAAAAAGGCTGAAGGAAACACCTTCTATAAACACCTTTAGGATTAAAAGTGTGAGTTATTTATACCTGAATTATAATGCATATGTGGCTTTAGAATTTCAGGAAAACTAAAGGCCATAAATATTGACATAAACAAACATAAAACATATTTAACTATTGCAATACAATAAACTTATAATGTATGAAACTGAGCTATCAAAACAACAAAAACAAAGAGCCAACCATTGTGGTTCATGTGTAATCCCAATTATTCCAGAGCTGGGAGGATCAAAGGAGCCCAGGAGTTCCAGACCAGCCCGGGCAATGTGAAATCCCATCTCAAAAATGAAAACAAACCCCTATAAATAATAAGAACCGGAAGCCACAATTAACTGAACAGGTCCCTTGATGTTACTCCCTGCCTAAAAACTACAACATTCCATCTGGCTTAACTATATATGAAAGAAGGAATCAAATGTTTTGTCTTAGCACATGTTTGTAGCATATGTTTCCATTCATCTTAGGCGTAGGTCCATGTACCTGACACACCTGGATGCTTTTACTCCCTGCCCCTCCCCACTCTCCTCCCTTCCTCTGGAAATTCTGTAATATTACCCAGAAGATACTAATCAGATGTCTTAGCAAAACACTACATTACAGTACTCTATATTCTCAGTAACTCAGTAATTTTATACTTTAATAATTCTTTCCCACTATACTTACAGGTTATAGAGGAGTAGTCCTAATCTGTAGGTGCAACTACAACTGTGGAGTTGGCCAAGTCACCAAAAACTCAACAATAGGCAAAACTGTCCTTTTCCTATACATGAGGAGGATGAGATCTCTCTTTAAGTTCACTGGGGTGTGGCTCCATGGCAGACTGCTTGCCTTCTACATGCTAGGCCCTGGACTTAAACTCCAGCACAGAAAGAAAAAAAAAATCTACCAGTTAATTTTTCCAACTAATAGAATAAAGGCAGTTTTCTAAAAAAAATAAAAAATAAAAAAAATCATCTCACTAACAAAACACCCCATCCTTACAGAGGAGACAGCTAAGAGTAGGCTATTTTTGTAGACTAACATCTTCCCCTAGGCCAAAGCAGGTAGGTATAGAAAAGTCCTGGTGAGTTCAGGGCAGGAGAGAGGTCACCTGGCAGATGATAAGAGCTCAACAAAAAGAACCCAAAACACTGGGGCACCCACAGCCAAAAACAATGGCAAACAATGGAGCCTGCTTGCTTCCACAGCTCCCTGTACCACAACCCGGGCAGTTATACCTGGATTGATGAGGTGCTGGAGAACAGCCTGAGAACTATGTCAACAAATATGCTCTGGCAGGCAAAAGGGTCAAATGATTTTTTAAAAAAATACAAGATTAAATGGAGAGTCCCTAAGTGTATGTTCAAATCTTATTTCAACTAGCATTTGATACATGGTATTTTTGTTTACTAAAGCTATAATGTGAATAAAAATGAAGAAATACATAGTCTGTACTCACGGAGCAGAAGTAAGATGATTATGTACACTTCGGCTTTCCTTAAAAAGCATTCTGAAAATTAAAAGACAAAATTATCTTTTACAGCAGGTAACAACATGGTAACTGCTTCACTTTTTTTTAAAGATAAGGTTTCACTTTGTAGTTCAGACTGGCCTTGAACTCACTGTGTAGCTCAGGCTGTTCTCAAACTTGTAGCCACCCTCCTGCCTCAACCACCTGTGGGCTGGGGTTACAGGTTTGTACTACCATATCTGGCTGGTTTATTTTAAAAATTCCTTTGATTTTTAACAGGCTATGGCTTTTTACTTACCAAGTAGAATAATGGTACAATACACTCAACTTACTTTATGGAGAATTTCATATTCCTCTATTTAAAAGTTTGTAACAGATCAATAGGTATTTTCTGCTGATTTAAGATGGACCACATTTAAGATAATGGGTTGAGATAGTCAAATTTATTAATTTTCACACTTTTAAAACTCTTGAGACTTTAAGTAGGACTACTCATTTGAGGTACTGACTGTACTATATTTCATAGCACCTCTTTCTGTATGCTCTAAATCCTGCATTGAGCTCCTATCTAGATATTATTCCCCAAAGTTTGTACCCATCGTGCCATCTCCCTTTTTCTGTACTTACAAATTCAAAGCAAAAAAGTAGCCAGTGAAAAAATGATTTTCTGAAACAGGATCTTGCCAAATAGAAAAGTTGCCTAGGTTGGACTCCAACTAGGAATCTTCCTGCCTCGGCCTCCCAGAGTGCTAGGATTATGGATGTGTGCCACCATGCTCTTTATTTGTATGTCCAACTGTTTTGTCTTTTAAAGTGCTTTTAGCTTGCAAAGCAGAGAACACCTGAGATACTATATAGGATGTTGAACACATTAACTTCCTACCAAAATCAATGTCACCTGTGTACGTGTATGCATGGGCAACACTAACAGGAGCAGGAATAAAAGGGTAAAACAGAATCCAGGAAGCCACGTTTCTTACCTTGCCTGCATCCATCCCTTAGGCCACAAGGGCTTCACCTCTGTCTCCATGAAGGATTTCAGGTAGTCCTCAGCAGACTGGCTTTTATTCGGCTCTAACTCATAGCATCCCAATTTGATCTCAACCAAGTTACATAACAAAGATCTAAAAAGAGTTTAAAATATAAATAAATTTCATATGTAATCTTATATATACAATTTATAGTTTTTGTATAATTTGTATATAAATCTGAGCACAACACTGAGGAAAATTAAGTTTGTAACAGTTTTTAAATAAGCACACAAATCTGACAGCAGTAATCACATGAAAGTAATTGATTTCTAACACTTATTATTCATTGTACTATGAACCCCCCAACATGAAATAACTTCCTCTGATACTTTTATTCAATGCACCGAAGACTGAAAGGAATAATTACCTATGTGCGGTACAGAATCACTGATAAGAAACAGTTGATTTATACAAATATATGGAGTACTTTACGTTCTGAAACCAGTATGACTTATTCCATTATTAGATTATCAATAAGAAATGTTTAAAAAAAAAAGTAGATTATATGAAAATAAAAGTGATAACATTCTAAGGATAGATTTAGGACCAGATTACTGTGTACTTGAATAAATTTTTCCTAAGCACTTATGTTTGGTCCCTTGGAATCTAGGCTTCTGCTCACTGACTCCTAGGAAAAACTACTTCTGTGCTGTGTACTTGGATAAAGGTGAAGAAATGCTGAAACCTCACCTAATGGTGTCATCCCAGTGGAATTTCTTTCTTGGTCCTATGACTCGTTTTCCTGGTTTCTCATCATCATCTTCCTCTGACCCATTTTTTTCTCGTTCTTCATCTGTTTGCAACCTAAAAAATGTTTTAAGCAAAGCTTTAACCCCACACTGCCTATAATATGCTCCATGAATACTTGCTGACTTGCTTAGATGAATGTTAACTCAAAAGAGGAGAAAAGCTCTCTCTATATATAACATTTTGAACTTAGAATGAATTATGAAAGCAGCTTTGTAAAAGGTCTTCCAACTATCATAAGTTTAACGGTAACCCACAACCTGTGGACCAACTCCAACTATCATAAAAGGCACAGACACTCATCTTTTAGTCCAAAATATTTGAGTCCAGCCCACGCTAGTGAGGTTGGTTGGTCAGTAAGTGAAATGTTTTCAGTGCTGGCTCTTGCTTGATTCACAGCCACACAATAAATCAACAAAGCCTTTTGTCTTTGAAACTGAAGTAACTGAGTAAGGAGTAACATGTCATTTAGAAAACGTTCCATTTATCACTTGAGCTGTGTGCATGGATTTCTACTTGAGGATGAGGGCCACTTACAGCCAACCGCTCCCAGCTGGGCCTGACTCTCCCACAACAGAGCCCACCCAGACAGAACAGCACATACTTGGCGCACTTAGCTTGACTACGCGCCTGGCAGTCTTCCTGGTATTTAAACAGCTGTTCAGGCATGACATTGCTAACAGCTAATTTCAGCTTCTGCAGAGGTTCTCTTAAACGATCATCCTGAGGGGGAAAAAACACTACATCTTAACAAAATTTATCCTATGAATAGATTCCCAAAAGATACAATTTATGTTTCAGATACTGATTATAAATTTGAAGTATCAGCTATGCAAATATGGACATTTCTTCTACAGCACTGACTTTACAGCATACACTGGATATAAAATTAGATGATCATTATTTCTCAGTATACTGCCCTAACATGATTTTTTTGTTTTTTGTCCTTTTGAGACAGGGTCTCGCTATGCAGTTCAGGCTGGCCTTGAGCTCACTTTGTAGTGCAGGCTGCCCTCAAGTTGCAATGATCCTCCTGCCTCAGCCTCCCAAGTGCTGGGATTACAGGTGTGTGCCACCACATCTGGCTAGCATGATTATTAATAAGGTTTCTTTTCTTGAAGAAGGCTCATGTTATAACCAATATACTATGTGACACCTTATAATATAAATGATTAAACAGAGAACAAAATTTTCATTATGCAGACTACTGGATAATCCCCACTATGTGGGGAGGAAATACCCAAAGAAGATTTTGCTCTGGGATCCCGGAACATGTGATGTGGGATGAGCAGTACCAGCGGGGTGCTGGCCGCTATTCTTACGGTGATTTACGCTGCAAGCAAACATACAAGCTCAAGGCCACGGTGAGAGAGAAACTGGGAGACCGTTACCCATATGGACTCAGGGTAAAAAAGTTTTTGGCTAACAGTTCTAATCAAATCATGTTCATTTTGCTAGTAACACAGTATGTTTAACTATTTAAAATATACTTTTATTACCATGATAGGTACATAAATATTGCTAGACTTTGCTTTTCTTCACTGAAACAAGGTTTTTGTTTCGTTCTTCCAGTGCTGAGAATAGAACCCAGGGCCTTGTGTATGCTAGGCAAGAGTTCTATCTGAACTACACACCCCCAGCCCTGAAATGTGACTTTTCATAAAGGCAAGATTTTTAGGACACAAATATTATTACTAGTAAATATTTAAACCTACTCCATGCATTCTAATTAATAAATATTAAGCAAATATGATAGTGTCTGTTGTAATATCACCCTCCTCTTTTTTTGTTAATTGAGACAGTCTCTCGCTATATAGTTCTAATTGGCCTTGAACTCACTATATAGTTCATGCTGGCCTCAAATTTACAGTAACTGTCCTGCCTCACTCTCTTGAGTGGTGGGATTACAGGTGTGCGCCACCATGGCAGTGATCCCAGCTACAGGAGGCTGAAGCAGGAAGACCACAAATTCAAGGCTGCCTGGGCAACTCTGGGAGATCCTACCTCAAAATAAAAAAAATAAAAGTGACAGAGACATAACTCACTGGCAGAATGCTTTCCTACTGTGGACAAGGTCCTGCACTGCCAAAATAAAAAAGCTCAATATGCAAAACTCAACAGTGTTATGTTTAGGGCCATAAACTGTGTAATAAAATGACAGAACTCAGCATGGTGGTTCATGGCTATGAATCTAGCATTCTGGGAGGCTAAGGAAGGAAGCTCACAAGTTTAAGTCCAGCACAGGCAATTTACCAAAACCTTGTCTCAAAATGTATCGCTTTCCTACCTGGGCATGGTGGTATGTGCCTGTAATCCCAGCACTTGGGAGGCTGAGGCAAGAGGATTGTCCTGAGTTCAGGACCAGCCTGAGCTACAAAGTGAGGTCAAGGCCAGCCTGAACTGCATAGTGAGACCCTGCCTCAAAAGGACAAAAAAAAAAAAAAAATTATTGCTTTCCTGCCTCAGCTTCCCAAGTGCTAGAATTATAGGTGTGCACTACTATACCCAGCCTGTCATTTGAATTTATGGCAGCAAATTCCAATGCCAGTGTCTAAAGGGGCAAGGCAAAGGCACAAAATCTAAGACATCAATAGATTTCAGTGTTCATTAACCTATAGTTTCTCAGTTGGAAAGAAGTATTTTCTTAACGGAAGTGAATGCCTGCATAAGGAATTCTAAGCCTGTCAGATCCCACCTTCTCCACTGACTTACCAGTCCAAGGACCTGTGTCTTAGGAAACACTACTTCTTGCCTAAAGCTATACACTGTTTTTTAGGGGATACAAAATACCTTTAATAATTTTCTCTGGTTACTAACTACATATATACATACTATCAAGCAACCTCATGTGCAAAGATCCCAAAGACAAACAATTCTCTTCCATCTGTAGGTTTTGAAATTACAGATGCAGGCACTGTCTGCCCTCCTCCTACCTGGACATTGAGGTGCAACTTCTTGAGACGTTTCACCAGTGTTTCTTTATTGCATGGCACAAAAGCTTCAAGATGAGAATAAACGCCGCTACGGATGACAGGGCCCAGCTCTTGTAGCTGTAACTCGATGCTGGCCAAAAAACCCAAAGTTTAACAATTATGATCAATGCAGACTTCCTTTTAGGCAGCATCACACAAATAGGGTGGTAAAGGCAGCTTTGTTTTAAATTTATGGACAGTATTTCTCAATGAAATAAATCTCCTGATGACAAATAGTAATGCTGTAGAAATTACTTTACGAATCTAGCTTTTTAATTAAAAAAAAATTTTTGCACCTATTTGCAGTATATAGTTACATTCATCATAGGGATTTGGTGTATGTGTATGAGACATCTTAATTTCCTCCCTTTCTCCCTCTTAGCTTAAGAAGAGAATTTATATGACTACAAACAAGCTGACATTGCATTTTTGTTGACAGCTTAAAATCTATGTTTTCAGGTAAAACACAAGAAATTCATTTTAACCTGAACATTCATCTCTTCAAAGAGATACCATACTATCCATCTACCCACTGGCAAGAGCAAGTCACAGTTTCACCAAATTCCTACAGTCGTCCTTAGAGGCTTCTGAAAAAAGCAACAACTGAGAGCTTAAGGTCCCTTCGGTGTGTATGTAACTATTTTATCCATCTTTGTTAACCTTATTGTGACTGTATTAAAAAGCTGTATGTTTAATACTTTGTTCAATATATTGTAAATTTTTTGGTACCAGGAATTGAACTTAGGACGCTGCACTTGCCAGGAAGGTGCTGTGTCACTGAGCCATATCCCTAGCCCAATATATTGTAATTTTCTAGTTCCCATTTCTTCTTACAAATTAGGTTTTTGAGATAGAAAACAAATTGTTAAGTAGGTATTTAGCCTAACAAGAAAGCAGTTCATAATAGTTACTTAATTCTCAAAGGACAAGTCTACTAGTAATAACTGAGGTGTCTCCCCAGACGGGAGGCATTACCCAGCAGCTGCTACTGCAAGAACATAAGAAGAGATATTAATGTGAAGACCAAGATCAGATGGGGCTCCTGACAATGAATTATGTCCACATCATCATATTCTGCTATGAGAGAGGACACAGACTGAGGACACAGACTTATGTGCTTCTCGCCAATATAAGATATGGCCAAAGAATGAGAGAATAAAAGAAACCTAATCACATCAAATGTGTCTGTATATATATATATAAAATTTGAGACAGGGTCTCATTACATGTTCCAGGCTCTGTAGCTGAAACTAGCCTTGAACTCATGGTGTGCCTGCCTAAGCCTCCCAAGGGCTGGGATTACAGACATATGCCACTGTGTCTGGCTGTGTCCTTCACTTCTAAGATATATTGCCATTTCAGAAAAAATGATGGAAAATTATGGTCCTTAGAAATAGCACAAAAAATTCTTGGTGTTAGAGAAGATAAAAGAAAATTTAAAGTGGCAAGAAGTTTAAGACCTGTAAGAGCCAGACCTGGAGGTTCATGCCTATAACCTCCTTGGGAGGCTGAGGCAGGTGGATCACCAGCCTGAACCTTGAAGGCCAGCCTGAACTGCATAGTGAAAGCCGGTCTCAAAAACAAAAAACACAACAAAAGATCTGTAAGAACAAAATGGTTACATGAGAAACAATCACTATGGTCATTAACTTCTCTGTAGAAACCTTTGCGTAGGTAACATGATACGGTTAGATTGTTACTAAAGGTCTACTCTGGTAGAAAGCCCTCCGGGTTTCCTTGTGACTGGAAGTTAGTTAAAGTTGAAAATACAATAGAAACTCCAAGTATTTAGAGAGTTCAGGTAAAGATAGATCAACTATGACCTGCTTATAAAAGCCAGTGGTTTCCTAAGAGGCAACTCAAATACAGGAAGTTGACTTCCTGAAAAGACACCAACTGTTAAGTCGCCCCATACGTAAGGAAATGTTTCCAAACGTAAGGAGAAAGTGGTGAGGCAGGCCCGACTTAGTAGGGTAATTTAATTTTCTATGCCAAATACCATCATGTGATCCGCGCGGGGAAGAAGCTTGGCTCGGTCCAAGCGCCGTGGGAGCGCAGCCGTCTCGGTCCCTCCCGCCTCCCGAGCCGGTGCAGTCCCCCGGCGACTCCCGACAGAGATCGGCTTGTAGCGGCGGAGACGCCCGGCAATCCCACGTTTCGCGCGTGTCGGGCGGGCCGCGCGGAGGACCCCAAATGCAGGGAGCGGAGAGGAAGATTTACTGGGTCCTAACGCCCTAAGAACACGGACAGCTTGATCCCTCCCGCCTCCCGAGCCGGCGCAGCCCCCAGGCGACTCCCGACAGAGATCGGCTTGTTAGCGGCGGAGACGCCCGGCAATCCCACGTTTCGCGCGTGTCGGGCGGGCCGCGCGGAGGGCCCCAAACGCCAAGAGCTAGGAGGAAGATTTGCATGGGTCCTAACGCCCTGAGAACACAGCCAGCTCGATCCCTCCCGCCTCCCGAGCCGGCG
>PVLD010004472.1:0-124898 GCA_004027595.1 Dinomys branickii
AACCTCCTCTCTCAGCCTTCCAGAGAGCTGGGACTGTAGGCATGAGTATCCTTCTTTAAAAAGCTCAGCTCGGGGCAGGCCACCCCTGTAATCCCAGCACTTGGGAGGCTGAGGCAGGAGGTTCATTGCAAGTTCGAGACCAGCCTGGGCTACAAAGTGAGCTCAAGGCCAGCCTGAACTGCACTGCAAGACCTTTTTGAGACCAAAGTCTGAAAAAGACCAAAAAAAAAAAAAAAAGAAAGAAAAAGAAAGCTCAGCTCAGGTGCTACCCAGGAAAGGTGAAAAGGGTTGACACTGACCCTGACATTTACCTAGAAAGGTACAGGCTGACACTGAGGGTAAAGGGCAAAGACGTGTCTCAAGGCCATGGCTCCAGGCAAAGCGAACTAGTGCACAGGGAAACACAGATGCAGATGCTGGGAGGATTTACAGTCTGTGGATATGGACAGGGAACTAGGCCACGCAGTCACATTAATGTATGACTGAAATGTTATTTCCCCCCTCGCTGTAAATGCCAGCCACTTACACCAGACAGCTTCTGAGTGTGACAGCAACAGAAAAGACTTCAGTATTCTCACATCACATTCTGTGGCTGGAGGTAGAACCGCTGTCTTAAAATTACACTACGACTTCCCGTTCGTTAAGACTTATTATTTCACAGGGATCACAGGGACAAAGAAGTGTGCATTCCTGGAACAGAATTTTCCTGTGGTATCTGGATGGCCTGTTTTACGTTCCTTTGGTGTTTTGAAACATTCTAAGAAGGGGTTTATAGAATTTACCAGATTGCCAAAGGCTTAAGTATCTCTGAGATAAGAAAAAGGAGGAGCGGAGGAGCGGAGAACAAGAAGGGCTGAACAAGAAGGGCTGAACGGTGCCTGAGGGAGCAGGGAGGCAAGTTCCAGCCTGAAGCCTAAACTAATCTTAGAACAGCAAAGGGCCCCAGCCTGAGGGGTTTACGGACGCAGCATGGTGATTACTTTCATCATGGTCTGGAAGATATAGGTCCCCAAGAACTACAGAGAACCAAAGTCAGGCTCTAGGGGGCTACTGTTGCTTCTAACAGCACAAGGGAAGCAACAGCCACGCGGCACTGAAACCCCCAAACTCTGAGGGAGCCATACGTAAGGAGTGAGCCTCTTGCCCATAGATGTACTTAGGAAGTTGCAGGCTGCTGAGTCAAACAATGTCAACCTGCTGCTTTTTCGTCAACTGGATTTTAATGTATGTCTGCTGCATAATGCACATTTTATGCTAGCGAAATTCCTTCAGAAGAAGAGATCCCAAAGGCCTTCCCCATTGTTCTGTTGGAACACAAGTTTTTTAAATGGATGCACAGCTAGAAACACACCGCTCCTGTGTGCCAGCTGCAATGACTCACCTCCTCACAGTTGAAGAGGGAAACCCACGATGCTCCCTTCTTTCCTAAAACTCGTCACCCTGCAGACTCAGGGAATCAAAAGCAATTTCAAACCCCTTGCACCGAAGCAACAGCACCCTCTGCCAGGGGTTTTTAACTTCACCTCAGAGTTAATTAACCTAGGGTAACCGGCTTCCCAAATTTTAATTAATCACATGACAAAATATACCTAAAGACACAACAACAATTATCAACGGAGAACCACCAGAAAGCTTGATAAAAAAGCTCGAGTCAATGCAGAGGTTCAGGAAATGGAGACTTTTTCTTGTGGGTTGGTTGGTTGGTTGTTTTGTTTTTTGTTGGGTTTTCCTTGGGAAGTGGGGGCAGAGCTGCTTCAGGTATGGTAGGCAAGGGTTCTGTCACCTGGAGGCCCTGAAAGGCTTTTCTTAAAAAGTCCTTCAACTGTCTTTTCTCATATAATATATAATGAGGGTACCATGGGTGTTACCTCTTTATCATCTTCACCTGTTCTAAGGATCATTAACAAAAATATAATGTGTCTGAACTGGGATACACCTATAATCCCAGCACGGGGAAGGCTGAAGCAGGAGGATCACAGCAAGTTTTGAGGCTGGCCTGGACTATAGAGTGAGAGAGCCTGTCTCGAGCAAACAGAAAATGTGTCTGGATTCTTATGTACTGAAGTGGAGCTTGAGTCCACACACTGAAGCAGAACTATATTCTTATGTATTCATGGGATGTATGAATACATTACCTAACACAGGATAACGACGGACATGACAATAATTGCACATCGTTATTTACAAGTTACCACAGAAGCCTAGTACTTAAATAGGGATAAACCCTAAGGTATCATAATACACAGCTGACAGAAAACAATCATTTCTGAAGGAATTGTGAGAGCCGAAGATTCACACCAATGTAGCTGGTGTGGGGAGTGCAAAAGATGAAGACCTCGGAGGGCAGTGTACAAGCAGAAAAGAGATGAAGCTCATTTCACAGGGAATATTATTGCGTTCTTGGGGTCAAAAAAGCACCTCTATACAAACATGTGAAACCCATAAAAGAAAACTACCACAACAGCCAGACATGGTGGCACAACCAGCACGCAGGAGGCTAAAGCAGCCTCATGAGTTTGAGGGTAGCCTGAGCTACATAAGCAACTTCCAGCCTGCACTATACAGCAAGACTCTGTCTCAAAAAAAGGGGAAGCGGGGGGGGGGGGGGGGGACTACAGTGGACTACAGAAAATGTTTTAAGCTTCTATACAAAAAATACAAACTAAACCTAAACGACAAATATCTCCAATATATTTCACATGTAATAAACACACAGAGCATAAGCTGATAAAAAAAAAAGCAATCAACAGTCAGGAATGGTGGGGTATGTCTATAATCCCAGCACTCTGGGAGGCTGAGGCAGGAGAGTAAGTTCAAGTCCAGTCTGGGCTACATAAATTCAAGGCTGGCCTGGACTACATGGCAAGACCCTGGTTTGAGGAGGAAAAAAAACATAATGAGAAGGGTAGGGGACATGGCAAGCTGACAACCAAAGAGTACTCTGCCTCAGTTTGGTAAGAAGAGTAAGTTTGATTATTTTCTTTCTGAGATCTGTTGCACCACACAGTTCTGCAAACAGCTTGAGCACTCTGTACTTCAACGCTGCTGGGAAGGGAAGCTGGAGCGCTCTCATCCCAAAGCACATCGAAGGCAGAGGTGACACCTGACTTAGCTGGCTTCACTCAGCCCCCACACACTGCATGGAAAAGGTCCCAACACCAAGCCAGGTGCGGTGGCATATAGAGAGACTTTCCCAGTCCTTGTGCGGCCCAGGAAGTTTGCATTTGTAATCCCATGAAAAGTCATTAGCGAGCCGGGTGTGGTGAGCACTTTGGAGGCTGAGATAGGAGGATCCAGAGGCTGAGGCAGGAGGATCATTACAGACAAGCCTGGGCTACAAAAGTGAGCTCAATCAAGGCCAGCCTGAACTGCTGAGCGAGACCCAGAATCAAAAGGACCCCCCACAAAGTTACTGGAATTCTAGTGAGTCAATTCCAATGTACCACTTCCAGTGCGACCCATGGTGAGAATAAACACAGTAACACTAAGGCATACTCAAGGGGAGCCAAGGGGTCCTAAGCGCAGCCATGATGATGGCTACTGGGGGAACCAAAGCCTTGACCCAGGGCAGATCCCAGGTTTTATTCATTCCTGAAGGGAGTGGCTTGAGGATGACTGACTATGAGAACCATGGGATGTAGGTGAGAGGCACATTCTGGGCGAGAGAGGGGGCCTGAAATCCCCTCTGCAAATGCAGAGGAGGATATGCAGAGAGAGTAATCTGCATAACACAATTGACATAGTATCTAATGTGGTGGGGTCGGTGCTTCAGCTCTGATGTGTAACATTTAAAGCCCCAGGAAATCATAGCCTCTATTCCCTAGGCTCGATCCCAGCCAGCAGCATGGAGCACTGGCTCACACAACCCGCCTCATTCAGGTTCACTGGTGGGATTTTTTTTTTTTGGGGGGGGGGACACCTGCCATCTACAAAGACTACCTTTGGCACCTGGGCTAAACCAGTATGCACTGCTTGAACCTAACTGAAGGGATAAGGGAAAGTCCCAGCCAGCTCTTTCCTTATCAATCTATGGAAATAGGGTCAGGCTCAGCCAAAATGGAGGCAATTGCTCCTCTTTCAAGGACAGTCACCGGGTGGTCCTCCACAGTGGCACACCCTATAACCCCAGTGGTCTAGGAGGCTGAAGGAGCATCTCAAATTCAACCAGACTGGGCTATTTAGTGGCTTAGGAAGACCCTGTCTGAAAAGATTTTTTTAAAAAGGCTGGGATACAGCGTCAGTTCAAAGGCCCTGGGGTCAACTGCCAGAATCAACTCCTCCCTCACACACACACTCACACACACACACACACAAAATCACTTCCTACCCTACAAACACACATATTTTGTGTTCATGTGTATATATCATGTGTATTTATCATTTTTTTAATATGTCAAAGTTGGCAAAAATTATAAACAAACAAAAATATGGGATGGGCTGACAGAACAAAGAAATTGCTCAATGCTAAGAAATGTAAATTTAAAACAATAATGGGTTGCACGCATCAGTAAAAACTGTATGATGGTAAGCACTGGCAGGAGGAAGAGGGAAACAGAGGCTCTCGGGGCTGCTGGTGGATGCACTGGTGTGTCCCTCTATGAAGGGAGCCAGAGGAACAGACCACGTGTGCTTCCAAACAGCCCTGCTCTAATACTACTGTGTGTGAAAGACGTTCAGGAAGAAACGTTAAGTAAACAACAGTGGAAACAACCTAAATGTCCAGGGAATGCCTTGTCAATGCCGGGACTCTTCTAGGAAGGAAACCATCATAAGGAAGTGCTTCAGTAAACTGCAGCGCCCAGGCCTGAGCAGATACCACGGGGCAGGAAGAACCACCGCACAAAAAGAACATCAAGACAGTATGAAGTGAGAAAAGGCTGAACCGCACACCCTGACCCTGCGCACCCCTCCTCGTGTCCACAATGCCTGCTGGGCCACAGAAGGGGGGGGCCGTGGGCGGGCAGCCACAGCGCTGCAGAACAAACCTCTGGGAGTGCTGGGAACACAGCCAGGAGGAGCCCCAGATTCCCTCTGAACATGTGAATCTGATACTGAAAGTGACTGCAAAACGCGTGCATACATACCAGGATGTGTTCCCTATATGTTGCTCCCTGGACAAAGGAATCAGTCTCTCAATGCTGAATTAAGCTGCTGTGAAGAGCTGGGCTAAGGGACAGCTTCCAATCCTTCCTTCTAACTTAGGTTACCTGCCGAAACCAGGTATGGCATAATAAAGGCTTTGCAACCCTTCGAATTCCATGTGCGGAATGTCTAGAGACTGCCTAGCAAATGTGTACTGGCACTGGGCTCTCCAGCACTTGTACATACTGTACCAAACTGACACACCTTAAACTAACACACTCCCACATCTCTTCCAACGACCAGCTAATGCATGATAACACAGGGTTGCCGCTTACATGTAGTTCATGGTATCAGTTTGAATTGCCTACCTGGGAATACACAAGTATTTATTTTGGAAGTATAAGGCAAAAAACTACCACAAGGAAAATAACAAAGTAAAACCCAAGCAGTAAGGCCCAGGAATGTAGCCCTGTAGTAGAGTATTTGCTGGCACACATGAGGCCTGGGTTCTATCCCGAGCAAAGTACAAAAGCTGAAAATAAGAACCAGGAGTTACGACGACTCTACCTTTACTTGCAATTTTATGATAGAAGAAACCATCCCACTGGATTAACTGCCTTCCACGTGGGCTCGAGCACCCAACTTTAAGAGCAGCATAATCAGTGTCCTGTAAAGACTGTAAAATCGGGGTCTTTGTTCTTCCCGAGGATATCGTAGCTGAATCTTTATGATCTTTTCTTAATGGGGGGGGAGAAGAGAACCGAGAGTATCCAAAACCTAAACTTTCTTTTTTCCTACATTGGAAGGGAAAAAACCGAGAAACTCATTTCTCAACTTGGCCCTGCTTTAGTTTAACTCGAACGAATTTAGAGAAGCAGCGTTACTACATCTGAAAGATAGCCAACATTTACTTTGGCAGAAAAAAACCAAAGTCACTTTAGTTATTTTTTTATTACTACTTACTGAAGTGCTGCAACAGGACCAACAGCACGGTAATTTCATCCCTTTTTAATGGGTAACCAAGAGCACTATGTCCCAATCGCCCAAGCTGGAGCTCTGAGGAAGAAATACACACGGGGTCACGTCCACATACACAGCGGATATTCACATCTCGCGGGGAGATGGCGGTGCCCCGGTGTTTGCCGTACTATTACTCCAACTCCCCAGACATGAATCTTGTATGTCAGCTGGGGAAAGGGATTTAGTCAAATTTACCCAGACAGGCCTTAGGTTAATATGGAATGAAAGTTAGGGCAACAACACTTATTAACTGATTACCACCTAAGTGACAGTAGGTTAGGTGCAGGATCGTGGATAACCTTTGAGTTTCCATGTGGAGCCAGGCCTGGTGATGCATGCGTATAAACCCAGCCCTTGGGAGACACAGGCAAGAGGATCTTGGGTTCAAGACTAGCTGGGGCTAAGGCAGGGATACAGCTCAGCAGCGCAAGTGCCTGCCTGGCAAGCATAAGGTCTGGAGTTCAATTCCTGATAGCTGGGGCTATACTGTGAGGTCCTATATCTCCATGAACTAAAAGCGAACAAAAAATGTTGGGGCTGAGAATGTAGTCCAAAGGTAGCGAAAGGTAGCGTGCACGTATAGCATGTACAAGGTCCTGAGTTTAGGTACCAGCAGCTCCTCAAAAAAAGTTAAGATTTTTATTCCATCAACTACTGAAAGCTACCAGAATCTGGGGGAAAAGTAACTTCAAAAAAAAAAGAAGAAGAAGAAGAAGAAAGGCCAGGCATGGCGGTGTGTGGCTGTAAGCTCAGCACTGGGAAGGTTGAGGCTGGAGGATCACAGAGAATTCGAAGCCAGCCTGAGCTACACAGTAAGACTCTCGTCTCAAGAAACAAAGAAAACAAGTAGAGTTTATTGGTAGTGAGCGGCTCACCACCTCTGACCGAAAACAGAAGAGCACATTACCATGGTGTGGGCCAGGGATATATATAGCTTAGTGGCACAAGGGCCTGCCTGGGAGAAACAAGGACCTGAGTTTGACTCCTGGTACAAAAAAAAAGCACTCTGGTACACCTGCTTATACACCTCACAATGTACCTGTACAGAAACACACAGTATCCCATAAATGAAGACCTAAACTCCGTATATATTTACCAGTTAAAATATACTTAAATGAAAAGCAATGGTTACAGTGGTGCTGGGAGAGCTCTAGGCAGCAGGGTTCCCTACATCTCCAGAGGAGCTAAGGGAGGATGCACTTGGGCACGAGCATTTAAGACCACAGCTGAGCCCAGAGTCTCACAGAAGACAGGAAGTCAGCTGCCCCGCAGAGTGACATCTGAAATACACACATTACAGGTCAAACTCAAAGTTTGGGTCAAAACTCAAGATGACAGCACTGAACTTGAGCAAGGGCGTCTACACCCTGTGACCCAGGCCTGAAACCCCGGCCCACACGCCAGGGGACTTCCTCTATGGGCGCATCAGGAAACACAGAAAGGGAGGGTCCCAGCTCCACTCTCCTGGGCAGCAGCACCGAGAGGAGATTTACTGCCCACTATACAGAGACGTGCACACCCATTTCACTATGTGAACTAAGTCTTTTTCTCGGAGCGGGGAGGAATGTGATCTCAACATTCCCTCCCCTAATTCTATTGCACGCATCAACCATGTCAACTATTTTGTCCTTCCTGGGCCGTAAGCTTTCTCCTCTGCCTGGACACTGCTTTCTGCTAGTGGCCTCTTTCACTAGCCCCCTGGAGCCTCATGTATGCTTGCTGAAGAAGGCCAAGAAAACATTTAAGTGAGCACATAAAAGCCACCCAAAGGGCTACTCCAGCACCAGCTGTGCCAGGTGAAACGTGTATGTGCGCCTCAATGGACAAGGGGGGGGTTCCCCTCCCCAAGCTCAGGAACCTAAGGCTGTCTGTCAGTCTGTCTCAGCTCTCCACCCACCCCACCCCCACCCTACCCATCCCTTAACGTAGGAGTGCTTTTGTACCCTCCAGAAAGAGTTCTTTCTTTCTGTCCTGAGGATCTAACTAACTCTCCGAAATGAGAAACTTGTTTCTATTTTCTCCCTCCCTGGTCACCTGCTGACAATTAAGGTGCGTGTGAACATCCCCAGGCAAAGCCAGGCAACTGAGCACTCACCCTGGGGTGCTGGCACCTCCTCAGACCACCAGTAGCCTCCAGCCTGGAGCTCTGCAGAGGGGACTCACAGAACAGAGGTCCAATTCCCGCGTAAACCCTTCATCCATCAACAACCCAGTCTCCAAGCAGCAGGCTGGGCAGACCCTGGGGGTGGAGACGGGCCCAGCCCTTCCCCTCTGTCCTGCTCCACACGGAACTATGTAACTATATGTAACTATCATAACTATTGCCTGGCATTATAAAGCTCCTCTCCCTTACTCAGGTCTTCCCCTGACACTTTCCACAACTGTCAAAAATATGGAGTTGCCAGGCATGGTGGTGCACACCTGTAATCCCAACACTCGGGAGGCTGAGGCAGGAGGGTCCTTGTGAGTTCCAGGCCAGCCTGGGCTACAGTGAGCCCAAGCCCATCCTGAACTGCATAGTGAGACCCTGTCTCAAAAAGACAAAAAACAAACAAAACAAATGTGGAATTGAGGGCCAGGCACGGTGGCGCATGCCTGTAATCCGAGACCTCTCTTGGGAGGCTGAGGCAGGAGGATCATTGGAAGTTTGAGACCAGCCTGAGCTACCAAGTGAGCTCAAGCCAGCCTGAACTGCATAGTGAGACCGTCTCCAAAAAAAAAAAAAAGTGGAACTGTGGTGTTTTCCGTCTCTATTCCCTTCCTCCTGGTTCTGAGCACTGAACCCAGAGCCTTGTGCACACAAGCTAAAGCGAGTGCTCTACCACTGAGCTACACCCCTAGCCCAACAGATACCTCCAGAGGCAACATGAAGGCATACACTCAGCCTGGTTGAAGTCCAAGACTCCCCTTTTCTTTACAGTGCCCTGAAAAGTGACCCTGTAAGTGACCCTGCCCAGCCTTATGCAGGAAGGGAGCTGGATGCCTCGGGGTGGAGGTATCACACTGTCATTCAAACTGTAGCTTAGTGGTAGGGTACTTGTGCAGCCTCTGGGAAGACCTGGGTCTCAGCACCACAGCAAGTACTCAAGTCTATACCAAAAAGAAAACGGCTTCAATTCCAGCCTCCCTCCACCCCATGTCACTCTGAGCTACTTCTCTTTGCAAGTCTAATCTGCTCATCAGTAAAAATAAAACACATGGTGCTTTGCCAGTGTGTGTGAGAATAACAAACAGTCCTGTCACTTTACAAGCAGAACACTCATAGCATTTAAGTTACTACCATGGAGAGAATTCAACAAAGCACACGCTTACACCAAGCACTAATTCCGGTAGGCCAGAAAATACAGGGAACTGTCACTTGCTCAAAAAAATATGCTGTAAGGAAATTTTGCTTCATCACTTTGTTATAGGCCGCTGAGTTAGACACAAATATTATAGGCAGCCAAGTGTGGTGGCGCACACCTGTAATCCCAGCACTCAGGAAGCTGAGGCAGGAGGATCATTGCAAATTCTAGACCAGCCTGGGCTACACAGTGACTTAAGGCCACTTTGGCCTGAACTACACAGTGAAACCCTGTCTTAAAAAGACCAAAAAAAAAAAATTATAGGCAGACAGGGCCAGGCCCTAGAAGGAGCCAATATTAAAGACGCGATACTTTGCAAATGTAGATGTACTTGCTCCTGGGCCAGACCTCAAGACAAAAGATTAAGCAAATGCACCCACATACCTCCCTAGTGATGGACAGCAGGGATTGATATTCTAAATAGGTAGAAGAGCCAGGCAGTGGTGGCTCATGCCTGTAATTGCAGCACTTGGGAGGCTGAGGCAGGAGGATCGTTGTGAGTTCGAGGCCCACCTAGGCTACAAAGTGAGCTCAAGTCCAGCCTGAACTGCATAGCGAGACCTTGCATCAAAAAAGACAAAATATAGATAGATAGATAGATATAGATACACAGATATAAATAGGTAGAAGAGTCACTGACCCAACCCTTACAGGAAAAGCCCCTGTTCTGTATTCATGCCCACTTGCCTTGTGACTCGCTTCCCCATTTGATCCCACTTTAATCAATGTTACCCCAACATGGGGTTGGGGATATAGCTCAGTGGAATAAGCGCCTGCCTAGCAAGCGCAGGGTCCTGAGCTTGATCCCCAGTACCGCAAAAAAAAAAAAAAAAAAAAAAGTTACCCCAACAAATTATACTTGTAATTTTATTGGCTGACCATAGTTTCGTCCCACCTCATGCCCACCTGGTGAGTTCCCATCCCCCCCACCCACCCCCACACACATACACACCTTCGACCTGCTTCACCCTGTGGTTTTGCCCTGTAAAAATCCCTGGGAAAGATGGGTTCCTCAGGCAACCCACTCAGGCCTGTTTTCTGTCCTTCTCTCGGACAGAAGCTTTCTTTCCCTCAATAAATATGTTCTGCTCTTAACCTCCACTGTTCCTAAAATTTATTCTTCAATTTCAGAGAACACAAACTTGAACTTGTCCCAGAGTTATCATTCAGATTGGGAGTTTCCTTCCCCTACATCAATATGTGTCCCCTTGTCCTTTTAAGGTTTACCAGGAATTTGAGAGCTGATGGTTTTGAAACTCAGGAGAAAAAGCCCAGCGTGGTGGCGCATGCCTGTAATCCCAGCACTCAGGAGACTGAGGGAAGAGGATCATTGCGAGTTCGAGACTAGGAAAAAAAAAAAGAAAGAAAAGAAACTCGGGAGAAAGGAGACCAAGGCCACAGACACGACCCGCAGCAGGCCTGCTCCCAAGAAACTACCACAGCAACTAATACTGGTCACTGCAAACTCCAGGTGTCATGGACGACCAGCTCAGAAGGGCTCCCCTGAATGCAACAGCCAGTCACGTTACTAGCTCCTGCAAGGACCTCTCTGTCTCAGCCCTCACCACATCCATGATCCAACAGGACTCCTTGCTTCATTTCAGAGGGTCCTGAGAACGCATTAATCCCACCAATAAATCAATCAAAGGTCCAGATCATCAAGGGGCCCAGGAGCCTCGCAATTTACTACACAAGAGGACTCTAGACAGCACCAAACACGTACACCACGGGTTCCCTAGTCAGGGATCTGCCAATCGCCTGTTTCCTTGGGGTGGAGAGTGACATGAGAGTACTAGGCTGCAGGGACATCTGGACTGGTCCAGGGTGACCTCTACCTCTAACAGTAGCTAACCAACCTACAATTCCTCAGGCTCTCCCAGGGCTCGGCATGACTGCGCCCAATCACAGGAGACACATTCGTACATAATTCCCTAAATGCACTGACAGGAATAGACTTGCTTTCTCTAGGGACCCTTGAGCTCCTTTTGGGCAAAGATCATGTCTTCCACAGCATGCAGAACACTCAGGCATCAGAACAGGCAGGCGGAACCTAATGGATCTGCACTGCCCTGGTTTTCTTGCAAGCCACCTAAAACGGGCTTGGACACGCAAGGGGAGGAGAGGAACAAACACAAAATTGAACTGCTGTAACTAGGACATTTGTCAAGTCACACTTCAGCCAAGTCAGACAGCTGAAGTAGGAAAGGCAGGAAGCAGCCATTTACAGCTCCGCCACACCTCCGGCGCTGCCTCTTTTCCTCATTAGCATCCCGGAGAGAGAAATGCAGTGATGTCCTCCCTAACATTTTCTTTGCCAGGCAGTCTTTTTCTCCTAAGGGCCCACTCGGTACACACCATCCTCTGCTAGGTGAAGCACTGGACACAGGGAACCTCTCCAAAGCTCTGGTTAACTCTTTTCTTTCCTTCTAAGAAAACATCCCCACTGCCCCTAAGTCCCACTACTCATGGCTTAATTTGCAAACGCCATTAGATAAAAAGTAGCAGAAAATTGCTTGTCCCATTTCATGCAGTACCTTCCCTGTAGCAGTGACACAAGCAATTAGTTTAATATGCTGGTGTCCCAGGAGGACCAAAGGGGACAAAAGTCTCAACTTTCCTAAATGGAATGAAATTTTTCCCCACTATAGAAGCAAGGTTCAGAGGGTGAGCAGAGGAAATTGCAGTGCAATTGAATTCACTATTTAATAATAAAAGACTATAATCAACTTTAAGTCCTTGAACTTACATTAGACCTATCTACTGGGATGCTCCTGTAATTTCCAACATATTACTGTAAAGTCCTGGTCAGTAGAGAAGAGACTGAGGGGTGGGGCGAATAAGATGGACTTTAATTAAAATATGAATAATCCAAGTCCAGCTAATTCAGAAGCATCTGACTTGAACACCTAGTCAGCTGGGAAACAGCAGCTGCTTCCAATTACAAGCAATTTTGAATTAACCGGTATCAGTGTCTAATGAAGAAGCTGTGTATGTAGGAAATTTTCCAATTCTGAACATACAGCTGTGCACACAGCCTTAAAAAAAAAAAAAAAAAAAAAAAAAAAAAAAAAAAAAAAAAAAAAAAAGGAAGAAGAAAGAAAAAGAAAAAAGAAATTCCAAAGATCCAAATGAATGCCTGTCTATAACCTCTTTCTAGGTCAGGACAAAGTTTTCCAGCCTGTTCCTGTCTCTACCTCTGACCTCAAGGCCTCTACCTCTGGCCTCTCTACAGCCCTGCAGGGACAGACAGGGCTTCACAAGGCTGGACCATCTTCAGCTCTCCTCTGCCCTCATCTTA
Source organism: Dinomys branickii (assembly GCA_004027595.1). NCBI lineage: Eukaryota > Metazoa > Chordata > Mammalia > Rodentia > Dinomyidae > Dinomys > Dinomys branickii. The sequence goes on from PVLD010004472.1 coordinate 12,745, forward strand.
GAGGCAGAGGCAACCCTGAAAAACTAACTCACTTTAAATCCTTTCACACAAAACAGGAAGCCTGAAGGCCTCCTGCCACCCAGGGACAGCTTGAGAGAGACTGTGAAGTTTCAAATCTGACCAAATCCTCCTCCTGCCTGGACAGTCCTACCCAGCCTCCAGAGTAGAGCATTCCAGAAAGATGATCAGCTTCAAACTGCAGGTGGAGCTTTAGACCGCCAGATGGTTGGTGGCTTTAAAAGGGTCCCACTGATGAGATCAGGCAATAGAAGAGTGTAAAGAAGCTGGGAAAGGAAACTGCCTTCCTGGGCCAACCAACCACCAAAGAGTTTAAAGGTGCCAGCGACCATCACTGACAGAAGGTTCCAGAATCAAACATGAGCCCATCAACAGAACTGCTGGCCTGGGCCTTCAAGGTGGCTTCCCATTCACATATAAAAATCTCCCCTCTTCTTCCTGGAGGGCTGTATAGTAAGACCTAAAAACATCGGTTATTTATGTCTAAGGCTTAGGTTCGATTCCCAGTGAAGAAAGGAAGGACAGCTACTTAACCATGTTAAATCATGTGAATGAAGGGAAATAAATTTCATAAAAATAAATTTTGCTTGCTGTGAATGCAACAACATGCTGCTGAATTGCCCTTTCCCACGTACTTCCTGTTTTACAAATAGAACATGTTTCTTCAGAACAAAGTACTAGTTAATACACAGAAATATTCAGCTTTCCTATGAAAACAAAATTGCATCACAGGGCTGGGAGGAAATATCTCAGCCACAGAGTGACTGCCCAGCATGTGTGAGGTCCTGGGTTAGGTCCCCAATACTTTAAAAAAAAAAAAAAAGAAAAAAACTGTACATACAAAATAAAACTAAATAAAATGGAACAACCTAAATCTTTTATCAGCTAAAAAGGCACCAGTTTCTTAGACTGGACATGACAGTACAAACATATGATCCCAGCACTTGGAGGCTGAGGTAGAAAGATCATAAACTGGGCCCAGATTAACTTCACAGGGAGGCTCTCTTAAAAGCAAAAACAGGTCAGATGTAGTAATACCAATACTAGGGAGGCTGAGGCAGGAGGATCGCTGAGGCCAGTATGGGCTACAAAATGAGTTCAAGGCCAGCCTGAACTACATAGTGCAACCCTGTCTCGAAACACAAAAAACAAAACAAACAAATCCACACAAAACAAAGCACCAGTTGCTTCATATACCTGTAGAATATTCAAAAACTACTGATAATTCCCCCCCAAAAAATTCTCATAATATGCAGAGAAATAGGGGGGCTTTGGGGAGAGGGGTTGTTTCATTTTGCTTTGGCAGTACTAGCAATTGAACCCAGTGGCCCTCACGCTGACCTACATCCTCCCGCCTGTGTTTCATTTTGACACAGGGTCTCAACTAAGCTGGGCTGGGCTCCAACCTGTGATTCCTCTGCCTCAGCCTCCCAGAATTCTGGGATTACAGGTGTGCACAGCCACGCTGGGCCTTGAAACATTTGTTAAGACACAAGGCATCATTCTGTGTGTTTTGTTCAACAGCAACAAAAAAAGATACAATTTTAAAAGATATAGGAAAGTGGGTGTTCCCAAAACAACTGCACTGATCTTCACCCCTCGGTTACATTATTTCTAAAACAATTTAGGAAAACTACCCTGAAAGACAATTTTTAGTGAACACAATCAGTTTTCAAATGACTTCGTCTCTTTTATAAATACCACTGTTGAAGAACAAAATACAGGTGTACACAACCTGTTTACAAATCTGCAATCATTTCACTATGTTCAATTCCGTATGTTTACAGAGAACCCACTATGAGTACATAACTAGCAAATGAAAATCACTAAGATGTAGTGCTCTGAGCTAGGCGGAAGAGAATGTTTCCAAGCAGAAGGAATCCCCACCCTCCCACAAGGGGAAACTTCGCAAGTAAAAAGGGAAGATTCACAAAAGCTAGTAAATGCCACTTTATGAATGACACAACTTCCTTCTCTATAAATGGCCACTTCCTAGGGTGTCTTTTGAATCTTGATAACAAAACATAAACATAACCTGTTCATATAGTATCATATCTTTTTACAACTGAGAGAAAAACCATTCTTAATTCCTGCTAACAGTTGGAAGAATGATTTTCAAAGCACAAATGAAGGGAGGGAAGAGAAACGGGGTTTATGCAATCAGGGAACATGTAGCAAAATAAAAGCATAATGATAGAAATAAAATATACAGCTAAAATATACAGCCAACTCAGAATTGAGTGACAGAGGTCTTTTATGCCCATTGTACATGTAAGAAAACAGATTAAGGAATAAGGAGATTAAATCGGTCCCCTTTACACAGACTTCACAGGGAAAGAGAAGCTGGACTCTCAGTCAGCTTTTGGAGGGGTGAAGGTAAGCTGTCCACCCCAGGCCCTGTCCCCAGCCTCTCTGCCACAACTATAGTACAGGAAATAGCTAAGTTACCCAATTGTGCTAAGCCATGGCTAGATAAAATGTGGTTACAGAGCAGAGTGTGTTGGCACACACCTATGATCCCAGCACTTGGGAAGCTGAGACAGGAGAACTGCTATGAGTTGTCAGCCTGAACTTGCTAGACCCTGTCTCAAAATCACAAGAAAGCAAAACAAAGCATTTAGCACCAGGTATGGTAGCATATGCCTCTGATACCAGCACTCTGGGAGGCTGAGGTAGGAGCATCACAATCAGCAACACAGCATCTGCTTAGAATCCCTACCTCAAAATAAAAACTAAAAGAGGGAGTAGCCTGGGGATATAGCTCAGCGGCACAAACACCTGCCTGGCAAGCACGAGGCCCTGAAGTCAACTGCTGGTACCAAAAACTACATAAATAAATAGGGCCAGGGATACAGGTCAGTGTAAAGGTCCTCAGTTCAGTGGGGGGAGAGACACGAGGTAGCTATCCATTCAATCCATGGTAAAGTATTGTCCAATAAAAGCTCTTTTTAAAAAAGACACACAAACTTTCAAACTTGCGTCTTGGATAGAAACCAGCAAAAACAGTAAGAGCTACACACAGAAATTCCTGAGGCTGCCCTGTGTCCCCAGTGAGACATGACAGAGTGCTGGGAACTACGCGATAACCAAGGCAGACAATGCACTCACTCTGCAAGTAGTCTGTGAGGACACCAGGCTTTCTTCCAGAAGAAACCCTGAAAGACCATCCACAAAAAGGAGGCCAGAGAAGAACTGGGCCAAACAGGGCTTTTCGAGCAACGCCATATAGACCTTACAATCTCATCACTGTTCTTTCACATCTTTAAACTGGAGGAGCTCTAGTTGGGACACACATGAGAGGAAAAGAGAACCAAATGTCAACCAGAAAAGCCTGTCCGAAACTCCTGCCATGGTGCCAAGTGAGGCCCAGTGGCCCACCAGCTCCCTGGGGCTGGTGAGAAACACAGAGCCCCACGTCCCACCAGGCCTACTCAGAAGCTGCACAAGACCCCTGTGTGATCAGAACACACTGGCCTCAAGCCCTCCTGAAACCACCCCTGGTCTCAGTCCTGGACACCACCTCATGTCCCATCACAGACAAAAAGGGACTCTAAAACCGGGCAAGGGTAATCTGCCTGGCAAGTGCAAGTCCCTGAAGTCAATTCCCGGTACAAAAGGGGGGGGGGGAACCCCCGACAAACAAAACAAAGCAGATACATATTCATGAAATTAAAAGCAAAGCATGGCAATTCATTGTGCTTTTCAACACAGCCAGTACAGGATGTTGAATGTCCCCAACACAAAGAAATAATAAGTGTGTGAGGTGACAGGCCAATTACTCTGGTCTACTCATGTACTGAAATGTCACACTGTAGCCCGTAAAAATGTACAATTATATCTCTAATAAAAATATATTTTCTAAAAGCTAAATAAATCCAGGCAGGGAGGGCACGTTCCTGTAATCTCAACACTATGGAAGGCTAAAGCAGAAGGATCACAAATGTGAGCCCAGCTTGGGCAGCTTAGGGACTTAGTGAGGTCCTGTCTCAAAATCTTTTTTAAAAGGATCTAGGAATGTTGCCTTCGAAATTTGATATGACCTCTCCACCTGGAGAACTAACAGTGGAAAGGTAAGTAACTTGCCATAGTCCCACAGCTTTCTCAATGCAGGACCAAAACCTGTACACCAAAGGTACAGTTTCAAGTTAAGGTACCAGCTCCACAGCTGGGGTGAAACTCCAAGACAGAACAAGTGCTTATCCAGCATGCCCAAGGCCCTGGGTCTGTCTGACACCCAGCAATGCAAAACAAGGTACCAATTCTACACCCATGAGGAGACTACCAACCACCTAACACAGGATCAGGCTCAGAGGCATCCAAGGACCCTGGGCAAATCCTTCCCCTCAGGTAGTGGTGCTGGAACCTACACAAGAACTAAGAAACAACTATGTTTCCTCTCGTGTTAGTATTTCTTAAGAGAGGAAGGTATCCAGGCATGACAGCATGCACACAAGAAGATCTCAAGAAGCCCAGCCTGGCCAACTTAGCAAGACCCAATCTCAAAATGAAGAAAAACAAGGGTTGGGGATATAGCCAGGGCAGAGGGTCTGGGTTCAACCTCTACTACCCTGCCCCAGTTGTTATTCACCAATATCTGTGTAATGACTGAAGAAATAAAAAGGTGAAAGTAAAGCTAACTAATTTCCTGGCACAACTCAGGGTGATGTCAACAGGCACTGTTTACTTCTCTTCAATCTGTGAGGTGAATTCTAAGCACCATCTTTGGGGATCACATCCAGAGTTAGACTGGACCATGGTTTCACTTCTGGTTGCTGAACCAGCCCTCTGCGTTCTACTTAGGCAGCAAAAGTACTTTAAATATCGCCTAGATAACAGAGGTTTCTCCACACTGTAAATAAATGTGAGCTCCATACTCTCCTAGACAAATGCTGAAAGGCACCTCCAGATACTACCAGACTAAAATCTAACCTCAGGCAGTAGTTATCAAGTTTAAAAATGCCTTCCCCACAACACTATTTCAGTACTATAGACTGAATGAGGGCCTTTGCACTGAGCTACAGCCCCACCTCCCCAGTTCTGAGGCAGGGGCCCAGTAAATCCCTAGATTTCCCAGGCTGGGGGTGACATTGCCATCCTCCTGCCACGCCAGGATTATCAGTGTGCAACCACATCCAGCTGAAAAAAATTTTTTTTTTTAATTAGACCTGCGACCTAGTCTACAGGTGCAGCGGTGGGGCATTCAGATTAGGAGATATATAGAGACCAGCGAGGAAAGAGAAAACTACCAAGGGTTTCCATTCTCCGAAAAGAACAAGGAAGCCATCTACAACTGACAAACATTTGAGGCCAGCAATGAAAGAAGGGCTCAGCCTCTCTTTTGATGAATTGTGGGCTATCTGGCAGCACACCCCAGACAGGGAGGCCTTTCAATTTCTTCAGGAGGAACGGCTGCTGGCATTTCCCACCTTGGCTGCCATTGGCACACGCTCACATCTGACTTTAAGAGGCTTCACAAAAGAGTTATAGCCCCCAACTTCCTTGACTTTAATTAAACTTGGCTTCCACTTCTGAAAAATCCTCAAGTTTTTATTTTGTTTTGTAGTCTCGCTAATGCTTTTAAATGAGAGATGCCGTGAAAAGGAAAAGCAAATTCTTTGCAGCTGCGTGTGAGCATTCTGCCAACTGAAGCACAGGAAGAAGCTCTCCCATGTTAAAAATTTCCAACTGGGAGATTTACAAAACAGCAGGGGAGAATGGATGGAGCAGAGGGAGACGTGTGCATGTGAAAGAGCTGCAAAAAGCTCCCTTTTTTGTGTTCAAGTCCCAGGGGCCTTTGGAGGCTCGTCATGCTTCAGCGACCGCTGCGACCGCTGCCCCCTCCCATCCCCCTTTCTAAAGCCGGCGTCCTCTCCTCCGCGCAGGCTTTCAGGCAGGAGCAGATTCTGCGGCACCGCTGCTCAACTGCTCCTTTCTGGCCCCTCCCCCGGCCTCCCCGACAGCCATTCTGCCACAACTGGATAATGGAGAGAGGCTTAACGGGGAGGAGGGGACCGTTTTCCTCCGACGAAATGAAGTCCTGGAGTTAAGCTGCACTCCTAATTTGAAGGAAACGACAATCACTTTGGCAAATGAACTTTCTATTTTCTATTAGCAGCAGCAGCAAGATAACCACGGTCGGCATCAACAGCTAAAAGTTCAAAGACAAGCTAAGTGTTCACTGAACACCGTTAGGAAAATTCAGCTCTAATTTGGGTCAAATGTGCTGCCTGCGTTGTTTTAAGTGTATACATTAAGTGATGGGTTTGATGTGTTCCCAGAGAAGAAACCCCTTTCACAGGATCTAGATAAACAGGCACTTTGGGACGGGCATCCCATTAGCATCCACCGCCCAGCCCCGGGGGCGGGGAGGAATCCATACTTTGTATGGGGCCCCCTATTAAAGGGTCCTGGCTATGAAGTAGGAGGTTAATTAACCAGGCAGCCAGCCATCTGGGAGGCTACTGAAGTCCATTTCAAGGAGCAATTTCCCTTCCACTGAACACACAGGGCAACACTGTCTTCTGAAGCCCAAGAAACACAACCACACCCTCAGGAACGCAGGTAAAACTCCCCTCCTGAGGACCCGCACTCAGGCTCCTATCTCGGGTCTGGATGAATGTTCCACACCAGAGTTGGCAGGCTAACAGCTGGAGAAAGGTCCTCAGCCACACATCCAAGATGACACCTTGACATCCCACCAGACCTGAAGGCAGGAAAGCCAAAGCAACGTGCTTCATGGGATATCGCAACACCGTGACTTGAAACAAGACATCAGAAAATCCGCCAAAAACAGGCACACTCCATTCCCGGAGTCCTGGGACTTTCTACCTTTTCCTGTTATTTGAAACCTGACTCTCAGAACAATTCTGTACCTTCCAGGGAGTACCAGTTCCTTCCTCAGCATCTACTGCTGTTTCCAATCAACTGGTTAGGGTCCCGGCTCCTTTCCCAGCGGCCACTGGCCGCCTGTGTGTTCTACTCTCCCATGCAGACCTCAGCTCTCTCACTCGGAAAAGTGAAGGTGCCACTTACGTGTCAGACTGTGTCAGACAGTTGTGAGCTGCTCTTACAACTTTTTTACTAGGAGGAAGACAAAGAGACCAGGAGACAGGAAAAGAAAACTCTAGGAAAGTGCATGGATTTCGAGTTCTGTTCAGAGTATGAAATTCACCACTTCTCCCTGCAGCCAAGGAGGGTGAGACCCTGCCATGCAGCAGGCGGTGGGTAGCGTGTCAGCAGTAATCCAGAACCTCCCATCAGCTGCTGTAAGCCCGAAACACCAGCAACACGGATGGACTGGTGGGAAGAAATGGCCCCACCGTGGCAAGTAAAGCTGTGCTTATTAAAGCACCTCACCTTTGCCAGGTGTGGTGGCACACACCTGTAATCCCAGCACTCTGGAAGCTGAGGTAAGGAGGATCGTACAAGCTTGAGACCAGCCTGGGCTACAAAGTGAGCTCAAGACCAGCCTGAACTGCATAGCGAGACCCTATCTCAAAAAAACAATAAAATAAAATAAAATAAAGCACTTCATCTTTACCAGAGATGGTGCACCCCATTTGACAGTGGATAACACAGAATTTGAAGCCCATTGAACTTTCTGGGGACTCTGCTAGCAAACTGGCAGGTGGAAAGTTACAGGTCAACACCTGGAGTGTTATTAAAAAGTAGCACATTTTCTAAGAGACAGGACAACAGGGATGGAGGTCCCCTGGGGTCATGAAATAAAACTGACATGAACACACACACACACACACACACACACACACACACACAGAGATTAGCAAAACTTTCTCATCTCACCGAAAAAAAATTTTACATACTGAAGATACAGACCTTTCAAAGCACCATAAGAAAATGTTTTATCTCGAAATAACTCAAAAAAGCAGAAGGGGCTTTTGATAAAAGATCCCTTAAGCCCAGATATAGTACACACACCCTAGCCAGGAGGAACAGGTTGAGCAAGGGAAGTGCTGAGCAAGGGCTGCTGAGCAGAGAACAATGACCATGAAACTGCTGTTTCCTTATGAGGCCCTGCAAATTAGTCCTTCCCTGGGGGAGGGTATGTGGAGTTCACTGTTTGCTGTTTTCCTTTTCATTACTGTTACAGGGTGCACACATGTGGGAGCGCACGCACACGTGCATGTCACACCCCAAAGAAGGCAAAGATGAAGGGAGGGGGGTGTTAGGAGAAAATAAAAACTGCGGCTACCATGTGTATTTCTGTTCTTTTTGGAAGTTCTCTGTAATTAAAAGGTAAAATGCACTCAGACACCACCCTGAAGAGCTCTTTAAAAGAAAGGCCACAAAGCCAGGGAGGCAGCTCAGCTGCACAGCGCCTGCCTGGCAAGCACAAGGTTCTGAGTTTGATTCCCAGTACCAAAAGAAAAATTAAAATTAAATAAAAGGCCACAGAAGAACCCCAAAATCTGCTTCATCAGCACAAACACCACACGGAGTCCATCAGACCCCCGTGTTCATCATGGGCTCCACACTTTCCAGGGTAAAGGAAGCAGGCAAGCACGTGTGGCAGTGATCGTCTGACCTCTAATTTGGAGCCCTTGCACCTCGTGCCATCTTTTTTATCAATATGGGAGCGCACTTTGGGGAAGCACACACAATGATTCATCCAAGTTGGCTAAGAGGCCTTACAAACTCCACTCCCTTTAAACCCATCGGACTGGCCACCATCTGTGTCCTCCATCTTCCAAGGAAGAACTTTTGTAAAGGCTCCTGAGCTTACAGGGGAACCAGAAATAAACCAGGTTAAAACACAAGGAGGAGGAGCACAACACACTTCGGCATGCATAAGGCACTGGGTTCCACCCCCAACACCACCAAAAGAAAGGGAAGGAAAGGAAAGGGGAGCTGGATGGACAGTGCCACTCTAGCTCGTGAAAGACTGTGGGCGCTGGCCCCAATCTCCGGCTTGCCCCGCCCAAAAGAAAGTAGAGCTGAGCCACAGCTCACCACTGAGGGAAAGGATCACAGATCTTACTCTTAAGATCAGAATCCACAGAGCCCCACAGAACACCCCTTTTTTGGCTTGTGAAGTGAGTTGTCCAGTGGGTCTTTCTGCAGTCAACAAGGTGGCTATAGCTAGGGATACAGCTCAGTGGAATAAGCGCCTGCCTGGTGAGGGCAAAGTCCTGAGTTCAATCCCCAGTACTGCCAAAAAAAAAAAAAAAAAAAAGAAGTGGCTATAACTTCTGTGTCCATGGCAAGTCTCAAAGCAACACCACTTTGCAAAATCACTGTCAGAGCCAAATCTGGAAAGTTATGCACAGTCAGGTGAAGTCTCAGCTGAAGGCCATCTCATTTAGGGCTGGGAGGATGCACAGGCCTTTAAGGCAACTACACAATTCTAACTGCCTTTACGCAAATAAAAGGACACAAACTGAAGTTTAGGGTGCAGAACTAAAGGGACAGGATTTCAGCAGGCCCAACCGCACCCATCTAGGGGTTAAGTCCCACAGCCGGTCTAGAGCTGAGGAGTTGTTAAAAGACAAGGGCTGGGCTGGATCAGGCCAACATTACAAGGACAACCAACTGGTCCTGCTCCTTCGTCCTGTGCTTTTAAAGGGCAGACGATGTGCCAACTATTTTAAAGCTCCAACACACTAATTCTGTAAACAACAATGCCTGCAGCCTGCACACTGCGCACTGGGATGGATTCCTCAACTTGGCCTCATCATTTATGCAGCTGATGAAACAAACACTGACAGCTTTTTTGCATTTGTAAAGGCCCCACAGCAGCTGTGGTGATCCCACCATAGAGCAATGAATTAAGCCTGAAACCCAGCTGGGTCTGAACAGAAGCCTTTTTTGCACAATACAGCAAGACTATCATTGTTAACCTAGGCATTATTGGGAAATATCCTGCATTACATTATAGGGCAGTTCTAACTCAATTCTTAAAATTAGCTCTAATAAGCAATTTTAATTTTAGTAGCAGGAATGCAGCGTTTCCTTTTGAAAGGCACAAGTATGTGCAGAGGCTACAGGTACAGCACACCAAAGCAGCCTGGCACAACACAGATTTCCAGTTAAAATACCACAAGGTTGAAAACATTAACTCTTCAGATACTCAGACGCACTCAAACCTAGCTTCTAAACTGAGGCCGCCACATAGTAAACTCAAATTCCTGGTTATTTCCTCACGGCAGAGACAATGCTGCACTGGACCTTCCTTCCATCAGCGCTCCCCATGAAGGCAGGCAGATTCATCACCTGAGCACAGGACTCAATCTGGGACAGAAACTCCACTCCACAAAAATGGGAGAATATGGAAAGCATGGTTAACACTCCTAGTAAGTAATTTTTTCATGATGAACTTGAGCTCTGCATAATAAGATTCCCCCTGCTCAGACACACTGCTGTTTGCCTTCGGATCCCAGGCCCCGGAATCATATGGAAGGACACAGCCATCCCCACAACGATGTGCCATACTGGACACGTCCAACGCCATGCGCCACCAGGTGCCACACCTCCTCTCCTCATCCACAGCCCCCAACCCGCTGAGCACCTAAACATGCGCAAAAATCGCCTGACTCCAGGAAGAGGCCGGATCAGCCCAACAATTTCACACCAACTCAGGGAGAACACACCTGTTAAATCAGAAATATCAGAAGACAATGTGTTACCACCCCTCTTTCTTAAAAGAACCCCCATTTCTTAAAGGAGTGCATTTGGAAGAGCACATTTTTAAAAGCACTTTTGGTTTAACGAGCCTTCTGGGAAGGAACAAGAAAAATCAGGGAGAAGTTTTAGGTCATTCTGGTCTCTACAGTTCTCCAGCACAGAATGTTAACAGAGGTAACTACAAGAGAAAGCTACAAGTGAAGGAAGGGGAGAAACTAGAAGATAAGGAAGGGAAACAAGCCCCTCCCTCATGAGTCAAGTTAGCACAGGAGCCAAGCCCTGGGAAACCACACCTCTGTACAGTAAATGCCCAGGAAAAGATTTCTCCGCAGTCCCACAAGCACAGCCAAAAAGCACCTGAGCACCCAGAGGAAGTAAATCATCCCATGATAAAACTGGGAAGTCTCACCACAAAGAGGAGCATGTGCTCGAGTAAGCATGTGAACAGCCTCAACGCTTTACAGAGGTAGAGGAAACCAGGTCACATGGCTGAGTGAAGCGCGTGGCAGTGAAGCAGAGAGGAAAATGAGGACCTGCCCCTCCTTGAGGGCAAGGCGAGACCCCTGAGGGGGAGCGCCCAGGGGGCGCTGCTCTGGAGACACAGGAGGCTCTGGGGCCGAATCACCTTCACTCCAGTGGTGAACTAGCTAACCCCGCGTGCGGGCATGCTTTTCTAACTTGAGGTACACCAACACAGACACAAGAAAATACTCGCAATAGGAAGGAGTCGCATCACCAGGCGCAGTGGTCTTGCACACCTGTAATCACAGCACTCAGGAGGCTGAGGAGGCAGGAGGATAGCTGCAAGTTCAAGACCAGCCTGGGCTACAAAGTGAGCTCAAGGCCGGCCTGAACTGCATAGTGAGACCCTGTCTCAAAAAAAGAAAAAGTCACAATCCAAATGTGAGTCAGCTGATGGATGGCTAACCAATAGGTGCTATACACGCAGAACAAGACTAAGCTTTCAGAAAGGAATCAAATAGCTTTATGCTGTACACCTGCAATGCCCACTACTAACAGGCGGAGGCAGGAGGATTTCAAGGTCCAGCTAGGCCAGCCTGGGCAACTTAGCCAAGATCCCATCCCCAAAAGTAACATTCTAGGAAGCTGAGGTAGGAGGACTACAAATTTAATCCCAGATCAGCCCAGCAACTCGGGGACTTAGGGAGACCTTGTCTCAAAATAAAAAATAAAAAAGCATAAGATAAAAATATAAAAATGTGAAGGGCTGGGGGTATAATTCAGTGAATTATATCTCAATGCTTTAAAAAAAAGGAATAAAATACTAATCCATGCTACAACATAGTGTTTCTGATATTCCTCCCTGCTCCATGCAAGAAAGAGGCCAGTCAGAAAAGGCCACATACGGTTCCACTCATGTGAAATATGCAGAAGAAGCATATCCTTAGAGACAGAAAGATTCGTGGTCGCCTGAGGCTGTGGGAAGTAGGGTGAAATGAGAAGCAGCCACCACCGGGCCCAGGATTTCTTTCTGGAGTGATGAAAATGCTCTAAAATTGATCATAGTAATGATTGCATGACTCCATGAATATACTCAAAACCATGGAATTGTTTAACAAAGAAATTGCATTTGTGTCCAAAATTACATAGAAGAAATAACAAGATGCCTGAAAGCCCTCTCATCTTGACAGAAACTACCACTAACATGGCCAAGAGAAAACCAGAACTGCCCAGAGAACTGGAATAACTTGGCGATGTGAGAGAACTAAGAAGAAAGGGTAAAGAGCTGACACTTTGCTCTTTAGCTGGAGGTACAGCTCAGTGGTACAGGACCTGCAAGCAAGCAATCAGTGTGTGCTAGCTCATGCCTATAGTCCCAGCTACTCAGGAGGCAGAGGCAGGAAGATAACTCGGGCCCAGGCATTCATTCAAGGCCAGCCTGAGAAACAAGGAAAGACCATGTCAAGAAATAAATGCAGCGGTGGATGCAGCTCAACAGTAGAGCACTTAAACTAACATGGTTGAGACCCTGGGTTCATTCAGTCCCCAGCACTGAAAAGAGGGGAGGGAGAAGAGCTGTACTACTCATGAGATTCAGAAGCCTTTTGACACTCAGCAGGGAGGATTATTTGTTGTTGATGGCAGGAATGAAAGCAACCAGGAACCACAGATTCCTTGAAAGAGAAAGCAGCCTCCAAGGCCTGGGTGGAAGGTATATGATACCTGCCCAGGGAAACAAGCCGTTGTGCTTGGACAAGGTGACACCCGGTCTTTTATTGGGATGACCTCTTACAACAGGTACCACTAAGGTCTTCATTTGTATTAAGCAACTGTAAGCAAACAATGCTTGGCTATAAAAGCCTTGCAAGTTAAAGATAATGGCCTTCCTCGGTAAACTGACTGTTCTTTATAATCATGATTAGTTATATTCCCAAGAGGCTTTGCCTACTGCTCCAATAAATTCTCAAAAGAAGTAACATGACAACTTCAACTTCAGCCAGTCTCACAGGTAAAGGGGGGTGGGGGGAGTGGGCTTCGCTGAATACAAAACGTGTTTCATACTGGGTTATGTCAGTGTTAAGGCTGCAATTGCAACACCTAGTTAAAGCAGGAGTGGAAGAGGAAGAGAAAAAACACAACGTGCTTCACCTTCAGGTATATTCCCAGTCTGACCCGTCCTCTCCATTCCCCAATACACTCCAGCTTACCAGGGCCAGGACAAACCCCATTTTATTAGGGTCAGAACTCTTGACTTATCCAAGCACACACAGCAGAGCACAGTTCGGTACAGTACAGCACAGTACAGCAGCGTGGTCCTCATCCAGCTGAGAACTGTGTAACACGAAGCACTGCGAATCTGCATGTGTACAGGACCTGTGTTCATACAGGACTTTCTTCACAATTAATTGCTGTTGTTTATACTGCACTGGGGCAGAACAGTCCAAATGATGGAAAACAAGTCTTCCCTGACCTCTTCAACTCCAAGAGTTGGCCCCTGCCTTAGATGTACCCAGAGCCCAGACTCCGCGACAATCAGGCAAGCCAAATATGTTCCTTATTTAAAGGTTTCCTTTCACTCTATCAGCCACCTTTCAGATTCCAGCTAAGTTTAAACCACAATGGTTTGGAACCATAACAGTAGTTTTGAGGATTACAATACAGAATGAGTATCTGAAAACATTTTTAAAGACACAGTGCACTGACTCAGGCAGCAACACCCACCAATCTCTCCCTCCAAAGTAACTGGACCTCAGAAGTTCATTATTAAATCCAGACCCTCTCAGGCCCCCACTACTGTGGAAAGAAGTGACAAACTGCATCGGCATTCAGAAAGAAATCTGATCTCTGCCACTGGAGGAGGCAATCACCGCTGGGGATTACTTTCATCCACCTTTAAAATTCTTCCAGATTAAAAGTTCTGTACAGTGTCACTGCCAATAACTACTTAAGGAAACCCGCCTTTAATTAAAGTTTCAGGTCAAAAGCTGAAACAACAAATTGCTCAGGCTCAAGCACTGCTGATGTGGGCACTACTCACTGCCCATATTTTAATCTGATTTGTCACTTTTCAAGGCTAGAAACCAAACCTTAGTCAGACCGAAACAAAAATTATTTGTACCTGGGATGAACGTTGGTTGTTTTGAAATCCTTTATGGAATGATGTGGATATGTGTAAAATATATAAATTTGAGCTGGGCCTGGTGGTGCACACCAGTAATCCCGGCACTCTGGGAGAATGAGTGGTATGATCGTAATTGTGAACCCAGCCCAAGCAACTTAGTGAGACCCTGACTCGAATTATTTAGGGATGTATCTCAGAGAAGGCCCTGGCTTCAAACCCGTGTGTGTGTGTGTGTGTGTGTGTGTGTGTGTGTGTGTGTGTATGTACACCACACTGAAGGCTGGGCGTGGTGGCACATGCCTGTAGGAGGATCCTTGCAAGTTTGAGACCACCCTGGGCTACAAAGTAAGCTCAAGGCCAGCCTGAACTGCATAGTGAGACCCTGTCTCAAAAAAAAAAAAAAAAGCACTGAAATAATCAGGCTCATGAATAAAATATGTTCTTGTCCATCACCACACCCCTCCAAAGCCTCTCCTCAATGCCCAGCAACACTCTTTGCAGAACCCACATTTCATGTTAAAAATGTAACAAACCAAGTCCACCACGCATTGGCATGGATCAAGGGCAGTGGTCTGTGCCACTCAGCACCATCAGTCTAAAAAGGAATCAATCATGTGGCATGTTGAAGGGCCAAGCTTTATGTCGTCACAGCTCAAGCAAAGGCAAGACAGAACATCACCAAAACCCTTTAAGGCAGATGAAAACCATGTGCTACGAATTCAACTGGGAGCCCAGACCACGACTCCTTATATTAAATGCCTTCTTTCACCCTCCAACATCGAAAACAGAAGAACTGGGACTGCAGTGCTGTGGGCAGCCCCAGAGTGAGAAAGGGGGACAATGCACACTAGGTTGCACCTCCCTCTCTAAGGGGACACCTTGGTTGGAAAATGAAAATAGAAGGCCAAGACGCTTGCTCACAAGTACTGTACTGGTCAGCTCTCTTGTCACTGAGACACAAGACCCAGGGCCCACAGCCTGCAGGGAGGAGAGGTTTCTCTGCTCAGGTTTCAGCCCTTGATGGGCTGGCTCCAAGGCAGAGACCCCTGGCCACAAAGCACAGCAGAGGCAGTGTCACGGCAAAGGGACAAGGTCAAAGTCCTGCAGGTCTTGTGGCTGCACACCAAGGTGATCCATCCAGACACACCCAGAGGTGCGCTCCACAGACCTGGTTCTTAATCCAGAAGGGATTATTGGTCACAGTACTCTGTTAAAACACAAAAAAAGGAATGCTGCGTCTCTCCATGGGAGATCACCGCACCCTTGTAAACTAGGTGGGGCAGTGGGGCAGACAGAAGACAGTTAAAATCCATCAACTCTGAAGTCAAGAAGAAAAACCAAGGCTGCATGAGAAAGACAGTGCCCAGCACCTACATGTTCATTTCTATCATCTTCCTCCTCACACAACTAGACCACACTGAAGTCAGCTCTGACCCAGAAATACTGTCCTTTCTCCAAAGTTGAACTTGGAGAGAATTACAGCCACAAAGACCTTCAGGACTTACAACACAGCCTAGCTAGTGACTGTTTAAAAAGCTTTATATTCGATTCCCACCCCCACAAATGACCTCAAGAGACCAACAGTGAGGCTGTAATTTTCCCCCATTTTATAGATGAAGAAACTGAAAGGTTAAGCAATTCACCAAGATCAGTATGTAGCAGAGTACGGTAGGGCTGGGTATCTAATCCCAGCTCTCAGGAAGCTGAGGCAGGAGGAACACTGAGTTTAAGGCCATTCTGAACTACAGAGTGAGGCTTTGACTCAAAAATAAAAAACAAAATAATACATAAACAGAGCCAAGATCTCACCTTCAGTCTGAACTCAAAACCAATGCTTTGTTCCCAGGGTTCTGCATCTTTGCTGTTAATTAAACTATAAATTCTCTTAGGATAAGGGCAGTGTCATACTATCAAACACCTAACTCCAAACCAGACATGAGGCTACACACCTGTAATCCCAGCACTCTGAGAGGCTAAAGCAAGAGAATCACAAATTCAAGCCCGGCGTGGGCAACTTAGTAATTTAGTGAGACACTGTCTCAAAATAAAAAATAAAAGTAAAACAGGGCTGGGGGCTGGGGATGTAACTCAGCACAAAGGCCCTGAACTCAATGCCCAGTCACACAAAAGGGGGGGATTAGCTGCATTTAACTGAAAGATACTCCAAACCATAGCCCAAGGAGACCTTTGTAACTACACAAAGCCCACCTCAAAAAACAGGACTGAAATCACATGTGCAAACAAATGTGATTCTGGGTCATCTCCATTACTTAAGTACTCCCATGTCTTCACACACACAAAAAGAACCCAATAAATATAAAAATGTAACTGTACAACTGTACCGGCCCTCACCACCCCCACTACAGCCCTTCTGACTAATAACAGTGTGTTCTTAGAGCAATTTTGTTTTACAAAGTGCTTTCACATATCTTATCTCATTTAGTTCTAAATACCCTGAGAGAGGACAAGGAAAGAAAATAGAAACTTAAATAAAACTCAGCTGACATCTTTACTACTCGTTACAAGTGCCTCTATTGGTTTTTAAAAGCCGACAAACAAACAAACCCGCTGGCCTAACACGCGCTGTGTGTGGAACTGTAAATTAGCACAGCCTCTCTCTCCCAGAAAGGGATGTGTACGAGGGATCAAAACGGGAACGCAGGTACTTTTGTGTCAGTGAGTCTGTGTGAAGAGCAAAAAAGATACACAGTGTGGTGCACAATACACCATTCTGTGTAACAGCCCTTAACGTCGAAAAGCCACCCAGGGGGACAGGTGCAGGGCACATGTGTCAACCGAGTGCCTTGTGACCACTGCCAGTGATTGTGTTTTGATAATTTCATGTAAATGTAAATAAATGCAAGCAGCAGATAATGAACCCATGCATGTAAACTACGCATCTACCAGTTGATATACCCAGTACTCAACTTCAGTAATTTCTATCTGGGTTTAATGATTTCATACAAAGCAAAAAAAAGCCACTTTCACCAGAGAAAATGCTAGCGGCTTAATGAGCTATGGGGATTACATGTGAATTTTATTTCTCCATGTAAATCACTTACTGCAGTTACCACAGATAACTAAGAAGGTACCTGCCCCTGGAAGGAAGCAGGTCAAAAGGATCTGTCCTAAGGCCACACCAGTGAGCGCCTTCCAGCCCTCTGTGGGGGGCTGCACTTCACACTGGCTGCCTTGGCTAAAAATGTGTGGTCCACAATCAGTTGTCCAACAGGACAAGCGTTTCTGGCTAAGAGAGATTGAGGCAAGTTCCAGCCCAGCCTGGGCAACTTAGTGACTTCGCAAGAGAAGTCAAAATAAAAGGGAGCTGGAGACAGAGCTCAGGGCGAAGGCCCTGCTTTCAATCTCCAATACTGCCAAAAAAAATTGTTTTAAATGTTAAAGGAACCTGAAACTCTGATTAGTGAACTCCATGTTTTTCTATTAGATCCACAACAATTCCGTTCCACTACTAGGTAGTATCTGATATACACCACCAAAAGTGTTAATTCTTGATTGGGTACTATGTGCAAGATATTAACGCTGACCCATGAAGACTTACAAAAATCAGGCCTGAGTTAAGGTGGCACAGAGACAGTTGCACCCCCAAGAAGGAAGGTGCAAGGAGTCTGAGCTCAGGAAACCCATCCACTGGGTGAGGAAACCTACAGAGCTTGAGAAGTCACAGAAGCCGGACTCAGCTTAAACGAAGCATGGGGGGATGGGGGAAGGGTGATCCCAAGGTAGATCGAGGATGGCTTCTACACTTAGCTGACAACAAACCTAGTTTACACTTGACCCTCAAGGCCACAAGGACCATGATCAGATCTGCAATTTCAAGGACTACTCCCTCAAGACTGACTGTACTTTGTTCTTTTTGTTTGTTTTTGGGGGTTTTGTTGTTGTTGTTGTTGTTGTTTAAGACTGACTGTACTTTGAAGATCTCGGTTAAACATCTTCATGCCCGGATTGATTCCGCACCACTCTCATCTTCAATCTCGCGGGGTGTGGCAGCACACGCCTGTGATCCCAGCACTCTGGAGGCCGCTGGGTTACACACTGGAGTTCCTGGCCAGCCTCAACTACATCGTGAAACCTTGTCTCAAAAAGAAAAAAAAAAAAAAAAAGGAGCTGGGATTTACTTTGCTGAAAATTCCTCAAAAAACAACCAGTATGTTGCACAAGATTGGAGAGAGGAAAAAAAAAACACCCTCCAACTATCCCTCTTTCTAATTAACCACCCAGACTGAGTTTGAGTCAGGTGTTGGCTGATACAGCAGACGGTCGGGGGAGGGGGGCCACCATCCTTGTCACTTCTACTCTTTAAAGCCTCGCTCTCAATCCCACAGAGGTTCTGCCGCTTGCTCCAAATTCATTGGATTCATTTATTTCTGAGTCAGCTAGGAAGGCCACAGGCAGGCCTGATGTCTCCAAATTGGTGATTTCCAACTGTGTAATAATACCTTGGGCATTTGTGCAGCAGTATGCAGTTTACAAAGTGCTTTCACATCAAAAATCTCCCTGGCTCTCCCAGCAACAAGCCTGTAAGGTGCACAGAACAAATTGTCCAAATGAAGAAATAGCTCAGCAAGGGTGTGTAGCTTGCCCAGGGTCACCCAGCCAGTTTGACACAAACACCAAACTTTTTTTTTTTTTGTCTTTTTGACTATGTATGTTTTTTCACTATGTAGTTCAAGCTGGCCTCAAATTCACGACGATCCTCCTGCCTCAGCCTCCTGAGTGCTGGGATTACAGGTGTGCACCACCACCCCCAACCAAAGCCAAACTTGAACTCAGCTCACATTCCCAACTTTGTCCATTACTGCAGAACTACCCTATCTATGTATTCAAAATAGGAGGCTAGAGACAGATCACAAGTTTAAGCCCAGCCTGAGCAACTTGGTGAATTTTCTTTTTGGCAGTAACTGGGATCAAAGTCAGGACCCTGTGCTCGCCAAGCAGGTGCTTATTCCACTGAGCTATATCCTCAGCCCCAACAACTTGGTGACTTAGCAAGGCTGTCTCAAATCAAAAAATAAAAAAGGACTGAGAATGTGAAGGCCCTGGATTCAATAGCCAGTACACACACACACGTACACACACACACACACACACACACACACACACACACGTCTAAATCTGAGGCATTTCATGCCTGAAGCCTATGCACTAGTAGTAGTAACATACACAGGGCCAACACTCTTAACAGAGTAAGCATCCACTCGGCCCCCCTCCTGCAAACCTATGGAAGGAATAAACCTAAGAAACACATGCTTGGCCCTAATCCCTTCTCATTTCCTCCTGGCACCTGTTTCTGCCCCCACAGGCGCCAAATACTTCAACAGGTGGCAGAAATGAGAACCAAGAGATAATACACTACTGTAGCCCAAATCCGCACCCCCATCGTGTTTAGGAAGTAATGGAGAAAGAACCACCCAGATTTTAAGAGAGCAATGAAACAGAAGCCAGAAGATCTCCCACATTTTGCTGGCCAATTCAGTCAACAAAAAAATACCTGGGGTGCTGTCCCAGTACCAGAGGACTGTCTCTTCACAACAGCTTACAACCCATCCCTCGAGGCTCACCCTACCCAATAAAAATGCTGATCAGGCACGGTGGTGTATACCTGCACTCTCAAGGCTGAGGCAGGAGGATCTCAGGAGGAATGCTGTGAGTTTGAGGCCATCCTGGATGACAAAATGAATTCAAGGACAGCCTTGAAAACCATCTCAAAAGACCAACAACAAAACAAACAAAAAAAAAAAAACTAGTGTGTATATTCAAGCACACAGTGCAGGTGAGGGAACAGCCTTATGCCTTATGCCAAATACAGAGACAAAATTCTGGCAACCTATAGTTAGCCTTCTAGGATTCGTGGTAACCTCACACTGCTGTTGACCATATCCCAAGGCTCACTAGTCTTCTTCAAAGATTGGTAGAACTTGACAGGAGACCCACAAAGTTAGAATGGATTCAGGCAGCCCCAACTCTAGAAGGATTCCTGTTCGTGAATACTGAACGCATCCTTATGAATGTCTGTACAATGTTCCCGCACCTCAGGCTGCCTCATGAACACATCCAGACAGTCGGCTCAGGCCCTGGTGAGGACCAAGGGCGAACACATGGCTTTCCCAGTATCCCATGTTCTTCTGTCCTCTAAGCAGCAGTGTCAGGACAACAATACAACAGTGCAAGGCAAGATACAGACACCGTCAACAGCCCTGGGGAAAGCAAACCTGTTCCAGAAAGCAGGGAGAGGTGCACCCTCAGACCACCCAAAGGTCTGGTGGGGGCAACTGCAGAAATTCTGAGCACAAGCCAGCCAGTCTCAAAGTGCACTGAGATCTGGATTCTTCCAACAATAACTCAGAGACAGCCAGCTGGGATGGGGGGGTGGCTCCACCAACTGGTGCTTTTAAAAACTAACAGAGCCCAATCCAAACACTCTGGAGGCTGAAGCAGGAAGATTGCTACAAATTCAAGGCAGAAGTAGGCTACCTAACAAGTTTGAGGACATCCTGAACTACAAGAAGTGAAACCCTATCTCAAAAAAACAACAAAACAACAAAGAATACCAACCCACAGTAGAGACTGACACACTTCTGGTTTTTGGAAGCTGACAAAAATCACTCACTTCCCAATTTTCTCAAGCAAAAAGCCTCTCCAAAGGCTGTCAAGAGCCCCTTCACAGGGCTGCAGGAAGGATGCACTTCACCTCTATTTCATCTGAACTGAAAAAAAACCTCAGGAGGAAACACAGCCTTTAACCATAGAACAGTCTTGTCCTTCACCTTGGGTTTCTTTCTCGTCTATAAAATGGACTCAAAAGCCCCTTTTCTCATGTGCACTTGCTATGGAAACCACAACGTGGGTGGCTGTTTCTGAACTGACTGGGTCTTCTCCATGCTCAAAGGGTGGGTGTTGTGTGGACATCTAAGTGTCTTCTACAATCAAATGGCAGAGAACCCCAAGGGAGGTGGGCAACAACCTCAGAACAGCAGTGACCTCTCTGGGGCCAGACAAACAGTGGCACGCGAAGGAAAAAACCCAGAGACCTAGAGGCCCTGGGATTTCCGGACTGGCCGTTCCCACAGGCCTGACCTGGACCCTGCCCCAAGCACCTATACTCTAGGAGAGTTAAGTAAGGGAAGAGCCACCTGCGAGTGGGAGCTCCAGAAGCCCTGGTGGCGGCAGGACAGTGCCGCCAGCAGTAAACGCTCATCACTTGAGACAGGAGGCAGCTCCACTTTTTGTGATCTCATTTGGAATCAGAGCTCCATGAAAAAACCCTAATTAAAAAGCCGTGTTGTCCGAGGGCTGAAGGAACAATTAAAACCCATAAAATGTGGACGGGGTATGCAGTTCAGAGGTACAGCCTAGTGTGCAGGAGTCCTCAGGTTCATCCGCAGGGTGCAACCAAACAAATAGTAAAACTGCACAGCTTTAGAAAATAAAGTGAGCGGTGTTCCTAACTCCCAGAACACAAGAAACCTGCACTAGTGAATGAGCTACAGGAAAGACTTAACAGATACAAACAAGAAAAAAGAAGACCATAACCTGGCAAAGCAATTGAAGTTTACACTGGGAAGTCAGCTGGGCGATGATAATCCCAGAATCCAAGGGACTGAGGCAGGAGGATCACTGTGTTTAATGCCAGCTTGAGCTACACAGTGAGTTCAAGGACTCAAGACCAGCCTGGACTACAGAGTGAGACCCCATCTCAAAAGTAAAATAAAGCAAAACCACAATAAAGTGAGGACCCACAGGAGGAAGTGTATAAATTATCTACAGAGTAAAATATCTATGTATAATTATTTCAAACTATGAAACATCCAATTTGTTGTTTTCATTAAGTAAATTTAAACCAGGCATGGTGGTGGGTGCACGCCTGTAATACCAGCACTTGGGAGGCTGAGGCAGGAGGACTCTTGCAAGTTCAAGGCCAGCCTGGGTTACAAAGTAAGCTCAAGGCCAGCCTGAACTGCATAGTGAGACCCTGTCCCAGAAAGACAAAAAAAGACCAAAAAAAGAAAAAAAATTTTTGAAGACTTCAAATGGAACAGACCTCAGCAATAAAGTTGCCAGATTACATAATACAAGGTCCTAAATTCCATGAGTTAGGTGTATTCATCTTTCTGCACCCTGCCATCCAGTAAGAGGCACAATTACTTACAACACTAAAAATTAACACAAATCACCTCACTAGGATAAAACTACACTAAACTTGATACACATTTTACCTATGCTTCATAGCATAAATCAGAGACATCCAGATTGGTGTGGAATTAACACTAACTGCTGTTGGAAGCACAGTCATCAAAGGCGACAGGGATCAGCAGCTAGTTCATGGAAACAAGTTCGTTAGGGGGAAAAATAAAAACCCACATTTGAAAAAAAAAAAAAAAAAGATAACCCCCGCATTTGAACTGAAGTACATAAATGTACTTTCAGTTACTAATCTTTTCATTCAGGGCCATGGTCTCATTTCTGAGTATGAATCTTCTTTTGAGAGTTGTTCCACTGTACGTTCTTTGTATTAAGGAATGAATTTTCTTGTAATGTAACTGAAGTTTGGGTCTTAGAAAGGAAAGAACCTGGGGGCAGGGAAGGTAGAGAGCTTGCCTAACACCCTGGGTTTGATCTCTCTAGCACCACAAAAAGGGGCTAGGGGAGTGATGACTTGCAAAGCATTGTGTAAAGAAGCCACAAAATCTTTTAGCCATCATAACTTTTAAGTAACTGACTTTTTATCAAGTCTTCCATATACAATTTTCACAGAAATCCACCCTTTTCACATTCATTTCAAGGTCAACACAGTATTTAATTGTAATCACAACTAAGTCCTACTGGAATAACCAGGTTTGGAACACAAATGACACTTGGCAAGGTTTCTGGGTGGGAACCAAAGAGAGCAGGGGCACACCCCAGAGCTGCCCACTGGGCAGAGCTGCTGCTGGGGCACAGGCCAGTACAGTCAATGCCCAAGGGCGTGCGGACTGGGCAGGAAACAGCTGGTGAGGAAGGCGGATACGTGATTCTGAGAAAAGGGCCCCAAACCTGAGGGATTAGAGCAATGCCACCAGAATCCTAAAACAAAACAGGAGTCTGACTCCTCACACCAAGTTCAGTCTTTACCAAGTATTTATGTACTAGGCTTAGTATGATTTTCCCCTTGTCTCCTGGGAAAAGGAACTAAGACAGTTCTATAAATGTAACAGACATTAGGTATACACTCCAAAAAGTGTTCTCATCCTGAACAAAGTTTAACCTTTGAGCAGGGCGTATTTTAACCCTGGAGTTATTTCCAAAGTACCTGAACCCCTCTTTCTTACAATCTTAACAACTGTGAAGAAAAATACCCACTATACCCTCTAAGCACAAAAGAATGCCAGCTCTCTATTTGAACCAGTGGCAAATACGGACACACAAGTGCAATACTGGTGCACAGTAAAGTAGTAAGATTAGCCAGGTAATAAAAACCGAAGTTGAATATCTGGTCTACCTCGGCATTTTATCTTTCATCTTCAGTTTTGGGGACAAACTTTGAACCTGACTGTGTTACTTCTGGACCCTTTCTATACAGTACTGTCTCAGCTGTTAAACTCCCTCTGCCTTCACTCCATAGCAAAACCGAGAGTGAGCAAAGCATGATGGTCGATGCCTGTCATCCCAGCATTCTCTGAAGCTGAGGCAAGAGGATGGCAAACTGGAGCCCAACTTAGTCAATTAGAGACTATTAGAGTCAATTAGACTTAGAGATGGATACAGCTTAGTGGAAAAGGCCCTGGGTTCGATTCCTAGTACTGCAAGAGAAAAGGGCAAGGTTTTCCACTACTAGAAACAAGAAGAAAAGCCATCTAAATGCCCCAGGAAAGGAAAAATGCGGCAACTAAACAACCTATACGTGTTCTTTCCCCTAAATCAGCAAAAAATAACCTGATTGCACAATTTTTGGTAAAAGGGGAAATAAAAAATAAAAGCTATAAATGCACAATCTTTACAGTAGCATAAAACCCTTCCTACATTTTTACTCTTTAAACTGTATGGTAGTATAGCAAATCCTGCTTCTGACTGATTGAGGTACGCACCTTTTTTTAAACTACGCTGTACTTTTGAATCAGAAAAGCCTGATATTTGAAATCTTACAGCCTAACAGCCAAATTATGCATGAACTGCCCTAAAAAAAAAAAAAAATCAAACTGGTGGTTTGTTTTCATGCTAATTTCATGAATCAGATTTTTCTGAGGCAGAAATTTTCTTTATGGTTGTAAAGTCTGGATATCCTGTTATTCTAAGAATAATTAGCCAGTGCAGCGAGAGAAATGGCAGAAAAAAAGATCCAGGGGCTGGGGATATAGCTCAGTGGAATAAGTGCTTCCCTAGCAAGCGCAGGGTCCTGAGTTCGATCCCCAGTACCCCAAATACAAAATAAAATTTAAAAAAAATAAAAAAAGGTTTCTCAATACTAGGGCTTTAAAAAAAAAAAAAAGAAAAAGAAAAAAAGATCCATCCTGCACAACACTCAACTCTTCCATTGTCCAAGTGGACTGAGGTTCAAAAACGCAAATGTTCCTCGTTAGTTCAGTTACTGTGAGCCGTGCCCAACACAATTAAGCAAGATTAAATTCTTATTTATGAGTCTTTCAAGGACAACATTTACTAAAAAATACAACAATCACCATGGAGTGTAGTGGTGCACTCCTGTAATCCCAGCACTCAGGAGGCTGACGCAGGAGGAACGCTGAGAGTTCAAGGCCAGCTGGAACTACACACCAAGACCTTGTCTCAACTAAAAAGAAATACAACGATCATTTCTCCCAAAGTCTACCATCCACAGCCACACCCCCAAAACTGTGCTTTGCTCAGACAATTACGCTAAATGCCAACTCGACCCGCAGCCAAGGCTTTTGAAACCAATTGCAGACAACGTTCTGGTGTGCTGCCTTCTATCAGCTCGTCGTAAGGCTGCCTGACTTACAAAGGAGCGGTTTTACATCTTCCACCCACACAACCATCTCGGTGACTTGGTAAAGTGACAAAGGCAGGTATTACTTTTCCCACTTAGACGGAAAGTGAGCAGTGGCAGAATGTGAGCCATTTGTTCTGTTGGAAAGAATGAAGCCCGGAGCACCCTCCACTCAACAATCCCGTGCGCTAAGTGATAAGTCTTTCCTCTCTCCGGACCTCCCTAGGCAAAGACCTGACAGAGCCTGGGAGGGCTCCCCCACCCGCAACCTCGACACCCCAAGGCTTCCAGAAAGAGCAAGAGCTGCTGTTGGGCGGCATCCTCTGAAAGGCAACCTGCCACATCCTGCCCAAACACTCCCAGCACAACCTAACGCGACGAAGGGGCCCAATGCACCCCCGGGTCCCCCACAAAGCCCAGCGCAGTTTCCGCGGTCTTCGTCAGCTCTGGCCAGGGGACCACAGTAGCCGGGCAATCGCGGCGGTGAGACAACATCAGCAAGAAACCTGGCGCGGAGAAGCGAAAACATTCCAGCAAAAAACATGCGCCGCCTCCCTGCGCCCCACCCGCCCAGCGGCATCTGCATGAGGTCGGTGGCACCGGCTTGGGGACCGAGGGCTCACCTGGAGGCACGCGCGGCCCTCCGGGACGTAGGGCAGGGGCCCCGCACGTCGTCCTCCTCCTCGTGCTCCTCCGCCCCCGCCGCGGCCCAAGCCCGCCGCCGCCACCCCCGCCGCGCCGCCCCCGCCCCCGCCCCCGCCCCCCGCGGCCCCGCCGCGCCGGGAACCTCCCGCCCGGCCTCTGACGTCACGACGGAGGGGACGGTTCCGCCCGGGCCCGGCCCTTTGTGACGTCACAATGACACCAGACCGCGGCCGCTCCCGGCCGGGACCCCGGCGCCGCGGGGGGCGGAGGGAGCCCCGGAGGGCGGGGGCGTGGCGGCGCGACGGGGGGAGCCCCGGGGGGCGCGGCGGGGGCGCGCTGACGTCTCGCCGGCTGAACCTGTTGCTCTCGAGTCCGCGCCGGAGCCGGCGGGCAGGGCCGCGGGGTGCCGGGCGGGCCGCCGCCATGCTCCGCCGTGCGCGCGGCGGGGGCGACCGAGGCAGCCGTGCGCCGCGCCCCCTCCCAGGCACGCCCCCGCGCGCGGCCGCTCCCCTCCGCGGGCCCCGCGCCCCACCCACGCGCCCGCCGCCCGCGAGCACTGCCAGCCGCGGGCGCCGGAGCCCCGACGCCGCCCCCTACAGGCCGCGCGGCCGCCCGCCCGGCCCGGCCCGACCAAGCCAGCCGCGACCCCCGCGCGCCCTCCCCGCCGCCACCGCCGTCGCCGCCTCGAGCACTCCAGGGACCGGGCTTCGCTCCCGCAGCAGGAACTCGGGATCTGCTCCCGCGGCCGCCGCCGGCCAGGAGCTCGCTCCGGACGCCGGGACTCGACGCGATCCGCCAGCCACCAGCAACAAAAACACCCACCCCGCGCTGCTCTCCAACTTAACGAGGTCCGGAACGGGAGGGGGGCGGTTCTTGTCCAAGTTCTACCCCATCTGCTTTGTGGCTGCGTCCGAAACTGACGTGCCCAGGGAAGGCATCCACGCTCAAAGGCAAGGTTGTCCCCGTGCAGTTTATGCAGCCCGAGTTGAAACGAGTCCATTGCATTCTACCCAGCCCTCTGCAATGCGGATGTATTTTAATTCTTAAATTCTTTATGGAACAGCTTTGTAAGTTGAGCTTGATTATTTAACCTTGCATTTCTTTCACAGTTCAAGTTTACGTGTCTAGATTAGGATCGCCCCCCCAGAAGAGGCATTCAGCTTTTCCATTAAATATATTTTTTATAAAACCACTGCCCCGAAGGTCATCTCCCATTACACAACCCACATAGATCAGAAAAGGAAAATATTAACAACAATTTGTCGACTCGAGTTAAATAAAACTTTCTTGAAACGTTGCATTATTTCTTATGTATACTCATTTGGCCTTTTTCTGAAGGGAAAAAAAATGAGTTCTCTGCTTTAAAGCATGCAGCTAATCACCGATGACTGGAGAGCATATTCAGCTAATCCCTCGGCCCCCTCTCTGCTCCCTCCCCCGAAACTTACAAAAAGGCACCACACACAAAACACTCACCATGCCAATCAAAACGTAGCTGTACTATGCACAAAACAAATTTAACTATTCCAGGCCACTTAAGTCTCAGAATAATCACCAAATTTCAGAAGCCCTGTTAAATTATCTGTAGTCACATATGCATTCACAGACATACTTAAAAACATTAGCCATAGTGTGTGCCTTTTTCTCCAAAAACTGCCAACCATGAATTAAACAAAACCAGCCTCATTATTAAAGTCAATCCTAACAAATGCATTCGCCGTAACACGATTCCCAACTGGTCTAGGATGCAAACCAGGTAAGCCCAAACAATCACATACATAAAATTTGATGTACCAGTGCAATAAGATCGCCATCATCGGACCCTAGATTGAAACTTACAGGGCTTCCAACACACGCCTTACACGATGTTCCCCATAACAGTAATAATAACACAGGCTCATTTGCATGCAGAGTGCAAAACGGGACCAAATCCGCCCGAGAATGCAGTTTAGTTACATTACCGCTGCCACCCCCTACCCCAATCTCCCCCAAAATGCCTTGCCTTTCATCTAAAACTAGATTATGGTCGTGTCATTCGAGGTCAATTTATTCACTTGAGGTATCTCCACACAAATCTGTTTTTTCAACCAAACTAGGCAGACACGACTTTGCCTGAAAAGCCCTCTTTCAGAAAAGAAAGAAACAGCCTTACCGGACGCTGTGTTTAAAACCCTTCAGCTGCAGAATTATCTATAAACTTGACATTCACAGCCATTGCTTAAAACTGCAAGTCAAAGGATGTGTTGTTAGGAGCACTTACATATTTCTTCTGAATGATATTCCTCTTGGGTCTTTCCTTGCTCATTCTGAGATCCAAATGCTGATTGCAAAAGGGGACAATTGCTTCATGAATTTAAAGCCGTCAGAAATTTGCAAAAAAATATCCTGGTGGTTTTTATTGTTGGTGGTGGTGGTTGATCTTGTAATCCGACTTTTCTTCCTCTTTCCCCAAAGCCAGATTCGCCTTGAAATAAATCCGAAATTGAGAAGGGAAAAAAAAAAAAAAGCAAGAGCCAAAGACGAACGAAGCAAACAAAAAATATTCACTTTAGTAAAACACTCATAATGGAAAATTTCCCCCGAAACACATACAACACAAAAAAAGAGGAAAAAAAAAACCGACGCCCTTCACTCCCCCCCTTTTTTCCTCCAAAAACTACATCAGCGAAACGTGAAGGTCCTTAGTGTCTGATCTGTAGTTACATCTTGGAAAAGAAAAGGGAAAGATAAATAAAAAATGTTGGAAGTCACGTTTGTGCTGCAGCAGCAGTGCGAGAAGAGTCAACTCCAGCGGCGGCGGCGGCGGCGGAGCACCACGGCGAGGGCTCGCCGAGTCTCTTTTTTCCAAGCGCCCTGACCAATGAGAGAGAGGCTATCCAGCCCAACTTTAAATGGACTCTGCTTTTATACAAGTTAGGGCTCCTCGGCTAATTCCCCGCCGCACACCAGCCGAAAATTCCCACAGCTCAGCCACCGGGGGTCTGCCTAGCCCGGCGCCCACCGCCCCTGGCCCAGTCCAGAACACTCCCGCAGCCCTCTCGGGTGGACACGCGAAAGCTCTTCACAGGCCCTTCCCGGACGTGTCCTCCCATATCGCTCCCACGCCGAGTGCAGGCGCGGAATTGAGAGAGACTCCCTAGCTCAATGCATGGCACGCTCCGTCGCTCCACCTCACCCCCCTTTCCCTTGCTTGCCGCTCACCCTACAGCCGCCAGGAGCGACCCTCCACCTCTGCCCTCGTGCCTACCTGCAGCCGGGCAGCTGGGGACCAGTGCCCCAGGACGCCTGGCCCCGGGGAGCGCCTCCTATTCCCGGGGCACCTTAGAATGGTCCCCTTGATCTTCTGGAAGTTGTAGTCCCCCGACTACAAAATGGCTATGGCCACGGGAGCTGAGAACTACAATTCCCAGCGTGCCCCGCGGGAGCTGTCACTCAAATCCCCTCCCCGCTCCCCCTCCCGCTCCCCGCCCCCTCCACCTCGCCGGCCTTGCCAACAAACGCTTGGACGTGTCCCGCGTGCGACACCGCGAGAGGCTGGCTCGGGATTGGCCGGTGGAGCGTGTGGTCCGCGAGCGAGGAACTCCCCGCGCCGGCACGGCTGGCCCGCGCCCCGCCCCCACCCGCAGCGCGAACCGCCTGTGGAATCAAGGAACCGCTTGGGCGGCCGGTGGGGTCGCGATGCTCCTGGGCGGCCCTGGAGCGCGGCGGGGGGCGGTGCGGGGGCGGGGAGCTAGTCCTGAGGGAAACTGGGCCGCTCAGCAGGAGGAATCCTCGCCCGCGGCTCCTGCCGGCGGCCGGTGTCACCTCAGGACAGCGCCTCGCGCGCTGGCAGCCAGCGCGCCGCGGGCGGCCGAGGTGTTCCGAGGTCACCGCGCCCCGCGGCTGCTCGGGGTCCCCCGCGGGCGGTGGCGACCAAGGCCACCCCAGCCGGCCCGCGCGCGCCTCCTGCCACCAGGGTGTCGCTGGGGGCCCGGCCGAGCTAGAGGACACCCGGGAGACCCTGGGCGTACACAGGCTGAGACGAGCGCGACAATTTGGAGGCAGAAATGAGTGCACTGTGGAGCCCGAGCCTCTGGACCTCGAAGGGCCAGGAATCGCCCCGAGCCCCGAGGGTCGATCGGAGAGTTCGCAGCCCTGGGGACGCGCTCCGCCTCGCGGATTAGTAACTTCGGGGTCTCGCCTCGCCCTTGTGCAGTGAATGTGCCGGCTTTGAGGTGTGCTTTTAGAGAAGTCCTGTTTTTATGTGATCTGTCGCTGTGTCATGAATAAAGGAGAAGTGCCCGGGCTCCTGTGCAGGTCGACACCCCCGCCCCTGGCGGCCTGCGCGCTTCAGCGCGCTTAGGTTTATTTGCCCCAGTGGCAGAAGAGACCGTGGTGTCTGGAAGGGTCCAAGGACCTGGAGATCAGCCAGCGCCCTGGCCACTTCCCGCAGGCTGATCGACGGCCTCTCCGAGCCTGCTGAGGGTCCTCCTCTGCAAATTACTGGCGCCCAGAGCTTGTGGGGAGGATTAGGACAGCATTAACGATGCTCAGAACGAGGCACGTTATTGGAAGCCTGAGTGAATGAGATAAAATGCATTTTTTCAAAAGCTTCTCAGTTATTACTTTACCCTTTCCAAAAATCAGAACACTTTCTAAAAGGAGATGACTTTGTCCTGAGTTCATGTTTATCAGAAAGAAAAATAACCTCTTGTAACCTACATAGTGCAAAATCTGTAACCTATTTTGGGTTACTGAGAGGGATCCAATAGCACACATTCCATTTTAGAGTTCAGTTCCGATCGCCCCAGTGCTTTTATGGTTAGCTTGCTACTAGGTGTTTCCAGTAGCCTTTCTGATCATTAGGACCTGAATACTGGAGGTCCTTGCTGCTCCACACTGTTATGGTTTGGGTTTTTTGCCTTTTGAGACCGGGTCTCACTATGTAGTCCAGGCTGGCCCTGAACTCAACAGCGATCCACCTGCTTCAGCCTCCCTAGTGCTGCAATTACAGGCACACACCACCATGCCCAGCTACTGTTACAGTTTTAAAGAACTTTCTATAAACTTGGTATCAGATCTGTTGGCCCCCAGGCAGACGTTAAACAACAAAGGTGAGTTGCTTCTGGTTTCCTCAGTTAGCTGGGCCTGTGATGTCCCCTACCTTGGGATGGCTCTAGGTCACTACCACCATGTGTAGAAAACCATCCCACTAGTTCAGACTAGAAGGTGAAAGAAAATAATTTCCTCATAAAAGATTTGGATACTATTCGTGTTGCTTGCCCTGAAAAGGAAAACAGATTGGCTACCTTAGTAGTTGGAAGTCTTTCCTGGTTCAAAAATAGTGGTTTCCTGGTTGACGGACTGACTTTCTCTGTGCTGGCCAGGCCACACCTTACCTTTCCTTACTTTTCTCTCTCTGGTTTTTGGGTTTTGTTTTGGTTTTTTTTCTCTTGTCTTTTTGAGACAGGGTCTTGCTGTGCAGTTTAGGCTGGCCTTGAGCTCACTTTGTAGCCCAGGCTGGTCTTGAACTTGCAACGATCCTCCTGCTTCCACCTCCTGAGTGCTAGGATTACAGGCATATGCCACCACACCCAGCAAGGAATCCTGGAATTTTGATGTAGGTACAAGGACTTAGTTTGAAACACAACATTTGAGGGCTGGGGATATAGCTCAGTGGAATAAGTGCCTGCCTAGCAAGTGCAGGGTCCTGAGTTCGATCCCCGGTACCGCAAAAAAAAAAAAAAAAAAGTTTTGGGGCTGGGGATGTAGCTCAGTGGAATAAGCGCTTGCCTAGCAAGTGCAGGGTCCTGAGTTCGATCCCTAATACCGCAAAAAAAAAAAAACACAACATTTCACCTCTGGTTGCATCCTTGTTGGTTTGCAGTCTCTAGTTTGGTTTTGTTTTCCCAGCTCTGCTCTCTAAAATGAAACTTCTGCTGGGCATGGTGGTACTGTGCCTGTAATCCCAGCAGTGGGGAGTCTGAAGCAGGAGGATTGTCCCTGGGCTCCATAGTAAATTGAACTAGCCTGGGCAACATAGTGAGATTAAGGCCAGTCTCTACTACAAAGCAAGACCCTGTGTCAAAAAAAATTAAACTTTAAAGTTAGGAATGGTGCCTGACCCAAAGCTCCAGAAACTTGATAAAATTTGAAAGGTGTCCATATATATTTAATGTTGAATATTTCATCCAGCTTCTAATGCCCAATTAATTACTTGGACTATTGCCAGACATTTTTGTCTACTACTGTAGTCTCCCAGCCAGGTGTGGTGGCGCACGCCTATAATCCCAGCACTCAGGAAGCTGAGGCAGGAGGAGTGAGTTCAAGGCCAACCTGGACTACAAAATGAGTTCAAGGCTAGCATGAACTGCGTAGTGAAACCCTGACTCTCAAAGACAAAAAAAAAAAAAAAAAAAATAGTATAATCTCGAATTCCATTTGGGTTTTTTGCCTGTCTTTTTGAGATAGGATCTCTCTGTAGTTCAGGCTGGCCTTGAATTCACTAAGTAGCCCAGGCTGGCCTGGAATTCATAGCTATCCTCCTGCCTCAGCCTCCAGACAGCTGGGGTCACAGGTGTGGGCCAGCACGCCCAGCATTTGTTTTTAAAACTGTCTCAGTGTAATCTCCTTTTTGGAATGCAGATATTTTTCCTTTTGTATCATCCAAACCCATTTCAGTCTTGGACATTTTTCAAGGCCTGGATTCTACTCCTATTGCCAGCTACTCATTTCTGAATTCTCATTTTCGTTGATATTTCAGCCGCATCATTTAAACTTACTATGTTTGACTCTCTATTTTGTGATTATATCATCTCTGTATTTTGCCCCTCTTAATTAAATTGCATTGTCCAGGGGGCCACAGTTTGTCTCGTACCGAGGCAGCTTTTGGCATTGATCGCTGGGTAGGAATCAGATGGTTTCAGCATCAGCTCTCTGAGCAACCTTAAACTGTTTGAGCCATCAGGACCTCAGGTCCGTCTTCTATAAAATAAGAGGTTTAAATTCAGTTATTAAAAAAATAAATAAATAAATAAATAAATAAATTCGGTTATTGTCAAAGACAGTTCTGGAACTAACATGCTCTGATTGTGCTTTGGCCTTTGTGTTGCGTGCTTTCTTTACCAAGTCTGGCTGCTCAGTGAACATAAATCCACAGTTGTTGAGTTAGGATTGCTAGGGGGAGTTTCTTTACACGTATAAGTTATTAACTTCCTATATAACCTAATATTTATCTGTTATAGCTAACAGTATCCTTCATCTGCACATCTTTTATGGTATTTAAAACACAATCATGTCATTTAACCCATAAAACAACCCAGATCAAGATATTTATTATCATCTTGATTCTTCCAATATGAAGATGAAATGTTAGGAGGTTATGATTTAGCCTGGTATGGTGACACACACCTGTAATCCCAGCACTCTGGGAGGTTGAAACAGGATGATCATAAGTTCAAGGCCAGCCTGGACAATTTAGCAACAGAACTGTGATCCTGTCCTCAAATTTTAAACATTTCTAAAAGGGCTAGGGAAGTAGCTCAGTGGAAAACCCTGGTTTAGTCCCTAGTACTACAGAAGAAAAAAATTATACTTTCCTCCAGATGCTACCACATACAAACAGTAAACCAGCAAGGATCAGGCCGGGGAGATAGCTCAGCAGCACAGGCGCCTGCCTAGCAAGCGCAAGGTCCTGAGTTCAATTCCAGACACCAGGAAAAAAAAAAAACATTACATTTAAAGCTCATAACTGATAAAATAAGAGTACACACATTTCTCAAAAAGACAAAATAAAAAATAAACAAAAGTCCCCAAGCATGGTGGTACATGCCTGTAATGCCAACACTCAGTAGGCTGAGGCAGGAGGACTACTGTGAGTTGGAGACCAGCCTCGGCTACAAAGTGAGCTCAGGGCCAGCCTTAACTGCATATCGAGACCTTATCTCAAAAAGACAAAAAACCAAACAGGAAAGATCAGGACCATGGTCCTTGTTCCATATGGCCTGTGTAAGCCACATCTTTGCTTTCATCAAAATGTGACCTGAGACACACTTTTTCATTTCATGAAATGGTGCTAGAAGTGGCTGGAAAGAAAAAGATTCTTTGACAAAATAACATTGGGAACTTGCTAAATATACAAAGGTAATCTGATTACTTTAGGGTTTTAAAAATTCCCAAAGAGCTGGGCATGGTGGTGCACCCCTGTAATCCCAACACTCAGGAGCCTGAGGCAGGAGGATCATCATGAGTTCCAGGCCAGTCTGGGCTACAAAGTGAGCTCAAGGCCAGCATGAACTGCCTAGTGAGACCCTGTCTCAAAAAGACAAAAAAAAAAAAAACAGAAGAGCTGGGTGTGGTGGTGCATGCCTGTAATCCCAGCACTCAGGAGGCTGAGGAAGGAGGATTGTTGCGAGTTTGAGACCAAATTGGGCTACAAAGTGAGCTGAAGACCAGCCTGATCCCCAGTACCACAAAAAAAAAAAGACCAGCCTGAACTACATAGCAAGACACTGTCTCAAAAAGACAAAAAAAAAGAAATCCCAAAGGACCACATGATTTTCCAACCTTTATTTTGAGGAGTTGGTTGCTGCCAAACTGTCTCAGAGGCACTTTCCACCTAAGAACCTCATGTGGTATAAGTGATTGCTGACTGACAATAATTCCTCCTAGGTCCTGAATACCTTATGTGAAGTTTTTTTTTTTTTTGGTGCCAGGAATTGAACTAAAGACCTCAACTTTTACCAGGCAAGTGCTGTGCCACTGAACTAAATCCCCAGCCCATGTTTCTAAGTTTATATAGGCCTAGTTTCATCATGTGGGAGGGGGAATGACGTAATGACAGGCTTATAAATTACTGCACCCCTGTACTCAGAAGGTGGGAGTTTCCACAGAAAGAACAGCTCTTTCAAGTCAAGTGACGGCTGCAAGAGTATTTTAAAACCCACTAGGAGGTAAGCCCAGAGGTACAGAGCCATCTGTGTGAGAGTGGTGTCAGGAGACATTCATTCTTCTTGTTCCTCCGTGCCACCTGTCCCTGAATTCACAGGCACATTTGTCAAGCCTCAGTAAAATGTCACAGCACAAATCAGATACAACCAGACAATGTCTGAAAATCTACTGGGTGCCCCTCATGGTGTTTCATGCCTGTAATCCCAGCACTCAGGAGGCTGAGGCAGGAGGATGGCTGCAAGTTTGAGGCCAACCTGGGCTACACAGTGAGATCCTAGCCCAAAAAATCCTAAGTAAATTAAGTAATAAAATGTTCGGCCTGTTTTGACTATTGTGCTTAGGTTACGCCTTATTGAAAGAAAGCTAGTCCAGATTCACAAACTCTGATAAGGCGGCCAAGATGGGAAACCTGTAATTCCTAAGAATAGAAGTTGTTGTTCATAATGAGACCATTTTGTGTTGAAGAGGGAGGAAACCAATTTATCAGTGATCTAACCCCTGGGGGGTCATTATGAGGAATCCAAGGCACAGAAATGACATGGCTCCCCAACGTAAGCAGAAAAATAAGAGCAAGCTGTAGCAATGGAGATGCCTTCAGCTGCCCGAGAGAGAAGCCCAGATGAAAATACCTAGCAGGACCCAGCTGTGATCCCAGTACTTCAGGAGGCTGAGGCAGCAGAAGGATCACAAGTTGGAGCCCAGCCTAGGAAACTTAGTGATTTATGGAGAACCTGTTCAAAATTTTAAAAAGAAAAAATGAAAATGGGCTGTGGGTGTAGCTCAGTGTGAAGGCTGCTGGGTTCCCCTGGCTGCAGAGGTAGATGGGTGGTGGAGTGCTTGCCAAGCATGCTTGAGGGATGGATTCCATCTCTGGCATCACAAACACACACACACACACACACACACACACACACACACACACACACACAGGCGGGCAGGCACACATGCACACCTAGAAGATGGCTAATGGAAAAATGGGGCTGGGGACTTGGTTCACCTAAGTGGAAAGCCAGGGTCCTAGTTTTGGGGGACAAATGATGTTATCTATCACCTTTCCTTCTCTGTCCCCAACTCCTCTCAGCACCCGTTTCTCCCGGCAGTCTCTCCCTGCAGCCAGGGAAACTGGCTCCAAAGAAAACTGCTCTCCCACGACAACCATGTTGAGCAGAATTTGCTATCAACAGGCATGGGATAAAAACAGCTGCGAAGGAAGCAGCAGGAGTTGTCACCACTGCCATGCAGGCTGGACTGCTTCACATGCCGGAGGCCGGGAATGAGGAACCCCAAGCTAGGCCAGATGCTCAAGAGACTGTCTCCCTGTCTCCCCAGCCCGAGGTTCCTCAAGACCTGCTACCTGGCTGTGTCCTGGGCAGATCTGCCCATTGCTATGACTCCTGTATGACTAGAAAAAACCCAGACCCCTTCCTGCCA
Organism: Dinomys branickii; assembly: GCA_004027595.1. Taxonomy (NCBI): domain Eukaryota; kingdom Metazoa; phylum Chordata; class Mammalia; order Rodentia; family Dinomyidae; genus Dinomys; species Dinomys branickii. The sequence continues at coordinate 48,954 of PVLD010004472.1, forward strand.
AACTGTGACATGTGCAAAGTTTAGAGGCTGCTTTCCAAAATCTCAGATTCACCCACACCTTTAGAGAACACCACTGCCATCTTTGCCTTTGATCCTATATGCACATGCAATAAAACAGACAAGATTTGGGCACGAGCAGTTACACTATGACTAAAATAGTGGGTGATTAATTTCCACCTTTTCATTTTTCTCTCAGTTGTCAAGCATTCTGTGAAAAAATAAAAATGTTTTTGTTGAATTTGTGTTAAGAATGAAAAATGAAAGGCTGAAGCAGGAGATCATCACAAGTTCAAGACCAACCTGGGCTACAAAGTGAGCTCAAGGCCGGCCTGAACCTCATAATAAGACCCTGTCTCAAAAAGACAAAAAAAAAAAAGTAAAATGAGAGCCGGGCGGAGCCGGGCGTGGTGGTGCATGCCTATAACCATAGCATTTTGGAGGCTGAGGCAGGAGGATTGCCAAGGTCAACCTGGGCTACACAGTGAGTTCAAGTCTAGCCTGGGCTACATAACAAAACTGTCTCAAAAACAAAACAAAAGCAAAAACAAAAAACAAAAAAATAGCTGGGATTACTGGCACACACTCCCTCACATTATTTTATTCCAAGACAGGGCATCACCAGGATGTTAACTGCCCAGGCTTGGCTAGGGGTATTGCTCAGCAGCATCAGCACTTGCCTGGCAAGCCTGAGGTCATGAGTTCAATTCCTGATACAAAAAACAACTTGGCCTGGCTGAGCTTCCAGTCGCCACCCTTCCGCCTCATCCTCACTCCCCACCTGGCTACATGGATCTCTTCAGGATAAACACACTGGTTGTAGTGATGCTTGCAGCATTTGGGTCAACATTTTTTTTTTTTTTGGCAGTACTGGGGATCGAACTCAGGACCCTGTGCTTGCTAGGCAGGCGCTCATTCCACTGAGCTATATCCCCAGCCAGGGTCAACATTTTTGAAAGTGAGGCTGGACGGTCAGTTGGTGGGAGAATTCATTTCTCCCAAACAACTTCAGACTTGAAGTGGGTCCCCAAGATTCTTTTAACATGCGGGACAAGAGAAACCAGAAAGAAAGAGGCCAGATTTTCTGTCACTACAGAGCAGATCCTCAGAGGTTTCTGCAGCCATGTCAATAGGCCCAGGTGGCCCAAGCTTTCTCAGGTCTCACATGCAGGTGGTCCATGGCCTATAATCCTAGCACTCAAGAGGCTGAGGCAGGAGGATCTGAAGTTCCAGGCCAGCTTATGTCATATAGGAATACCCTGCCCAAACACAACAACAAAAATTATAGTCCTACACTCCATCTCCCCACCTGCAAAGGCAGCGTCTTGCACATACTCCATCACATAAATGCTTCTTCAATAGACGAACAGAAAGCAGGGCATGGTAACACATACCTGTAATGCCAGCAATCTAGGAAGCTGAAGCAGGAGGATCCAAGTTTGAACCCAAAGGGCTGGGGATATAGCTCAGTGGAATAAGCGCTTGCCTAGCAAGCGCAGGGTCCTGAGTTCGATCCCCAGTACCACAAAAAAAAAAAAAAAGAAAGAAAAGAAAAACAAGTTTGAACCCAGTCTTAGCAATTTAAGGACTTAGCAAGAAGACCTTGTTTTTTTTTTTGTTTTTTGGGTTTTTTTTGTCTTTTTGAGACAGGGTCTCACTAGGCAGTTCAGGCTGGCCTTGAGCTCACTTTGTAGCTCAGGCTGGTCTTGAACTCTCAATGATCCTCCCGCTTCGGCCTCCCCAGTACTGGAATTACAGGCATGTACCACCACGCCCAGCCTAAAAATTAATTTTTAAAAAAAGGGCTAGGGATGTAGTCAGTGTGAAAGCCCTGGGTTCATTCCCTAGTACCGCAAAAGTAAACAAAATAATAATGTAAACAATAAATATACATGTACAACTATGTCAACTGCTATTTATCTCAGAAATAATTCTGCATCTAGGGAGCTCTTGCAGCTACCACCAAGAAGTTGTGATAGAGGAAGTGAAACCATTTGATACATGGCATGAGATCTCCATTTTGTTTTGGGGGCTTTTTGTTTTGTTTTGTTTTTTTGAGACAGGGTCTTTCTATATAGTTCAGGCTGGTCTTGAACTCATTGTGTAGCCCAGGCTGGCCTTTGACTCCTTTTGATCTTCCTGCCTCAGCCTCTTGGTATAAAGATTTTTAACTTTCTGAGCACATGGATGAGGAGTAATTTCTACAGCTGGGATATGGGCTTCTGTTTTAAGAAGATCTGAGAAACTGAGGCAAAACCATATCAAGTTTGAGCCCAGTCTGGGCCAGTTAGTGACTTAAGGAGACACTGCATCCTGTATCCAAAAAAGTTGGAGAGGCCAGGAATCGCAAGTTAGAGTCAGCTCAAGGCCAGCTTGAATTGCATAGTGAGACCCTGTCTCAAAAAGACAAAAAAAGGGCTGGGGATATAGCTCAGTGGAATAAGCGCCTGCCTAGCAAGCGCAGGGTCCTGAGTTCGATCCCCAGTACCGCAAAAAAATAAATAAATAAATAAAAATCTATTGTAGGGGCTGGGGATATAGCTCAGTGGAATAAGCGCCTGCCTAGCAAGCGCAGGGTCCTGAGTTCAATCCCCAGTACCGCAAAAAAAAAAAAAAAAAAAAAAAGTCTATTGTAAAAAGACAAACAAAGTTGGAGACAACTCGGTGTGCTGGCTCTGGATTCAATTTCTAGAATTCAGAACATTATACTGCATTACTTCTCTCCAGCTTTATCCTATGTTCCTGTTTTTGGTTTGTTTTGAAAGGGCATCTTGGTACATGGTTTGAACTAGCTTTGAATTCACTATGTAACCCAGACTGGCCTCAGATCACTGAGATCCACCTGCTTCAGCCTCCCAAGTGCTGGAATCCCAGGCATGTACCACCATGCCCAAAGGTTCCTGTATTTTTCAAGAACCAGCACAATCAACTGGCTATCTGAGGTTTAAAGGGAGGTAGTATTTCTCTTAAAGAAAAGAAAAAAGAGTGGGGCAAGAGTTTCAAAAAAACAAAGTATCCTGGTGGGACATGCCTATTATCGCTGTACTTGGAAGGCAGAGGCAGGAGGAAAGCCTTGAGTTCAAGGCCAATCTTAGGCTACAGTAGCAAAACCCCATCTCAAAAGATAAATAATAGCCAGACGTGGTGGGGCACGACTGTAATCCCAGCTCTCGGGGAGGCTGAGGATGCTTGAGACCAGCCTGAGTTACAAAGTGAGCTCAAGGCCAGCCTGAACTCCACCCAAGACCTTGTCTCAAAACAACAACAACAAATAATAATAATAAAATAAAATACAAGGACAGTGGAGATTTCAGGCTCCATAAGGGCAGAGCATTTTCCCTGTGTTGACTTCAGCGCGTGGAGCAGAAGAGCCCGGCCCTACATAGTTCTAGAACGGTTCAACACGAGAGCACCCTGGGACCAAAGGCTGCAACCATGGGGCCCAACCTCTGAACACCACTCTGAGAAAGGCATGACATGAACTCCAGATGCCAATCACACCGATGGCCTCCCGCACTTCCCCTCCGATCTCAGTGGAGTCGCCACCCCCGCCTCCCGGCCATTCTTAGCCCGCAGCCTCCCAGTCCCCCACACAGCATCCGGGTCCCGGCACAGGCCCGGGGGTCTTCAACCGCTGCCGGTTTCTTTTCTTTTCTTTTCTCTTTTCTTTTCTTTTCTTTTCTTTTCTTTTCTTTTCTTTTCTTTTCTTTTCTTTTCTTTTCTTTTCTTTTCTTTCTTTTTGAGACAGGGTCTCTCTATGCAGTTCAAACTGGCCTTGAGCTCACAACTATCCTCCTGCCTCAGCCTCCCGAGTGCTGGAATTACAGGCATGCGCCACCACACCTGGCAAACATTTGCTATTAAAGCCCCAGCAGGGCAGCTACCACTATGCGGGCCCCTTCCCTCACCCCCACGCAGACTACGCTGGGACAGCCTGCCCCACGCGGACTCAAGATTAGCTCCAAATCGCTCAGGCCGTGTCTGTGCCTTGGCAAACTGAACGGGTGGCAAATATGCGAGATCCTGCGGGGTGCACATCAATCAGTGAATTCAGATGAATGAATGAGTGAATGAACGAACTAAATCGTGAGGTGTGGACATTATAGGTGATTCGGGTTTTTTGGGGTTTTTTTTTGTTTTGTCTTTTTGAGACAGGGTCCCACTATGCAGTTACAGCCAGCCTTGAGCTCACTTTGTAGCCCAGGCTGACCTCGAACTCGCAACGACCTTCCCTCCTCAGCCTCCTGAGTTCTGAAATTATAGGCGTGTGCCAGCCATAGGCAGTTTTTACCTGTATATATCCTGCTTCTTTTTCCCCATTCCCCTCCTTTGCCTTCAACCCTTCTTCCCCTTATTTACAAAAGTTCTGTTTCCATTTTTTTGTCTCTCCTTTGCTCCTTCGCCCTCCCTTATTCCCCTATTGAGTGATTTTTTTTCAATTTTATTTTTAGGTCTAGGGATGGAACCCAGGGCTTGTCATGCTCAGCAAGTGCTCTACCGCTGAGCTACATCCCCAGCACAGATGATTTTTTAAATTAAAGGAGTCAAGGCACTCCAGTGTGGCGGTGCATGCCTGTAATCTCAGCACTCAGCGAAGCTGAGGCAGGAGGATGGCCATGAAGCTACATAGTGAGTTCAAGGTCACCCTGAAATACACAGCAAGACCTTGTCTCAAAAAAAAAAAAGATGGATTCAGCCCTACGGAGCCAAACGTGCTCACTCTCAAGACTCACGGAATTGTGTACGGAGGCTACTTTTATCTTTTAATGTGATCAAGACTTGAAAGAATGTAAAGAATGTGAAATTAAGCATCCATTTTTCTTCTCCATTTCTCAAAGATACATTAGATTACACTCTATAGAACACTGGGATAGGAGTGTCCAGGAATGTAGAAAGATAGTAATAAAATAGCCCTGCCCTGCGGGACTCTGCAGGAGACTTAAAAGGAAAGATAGGCATGCAGGCAAAAGGTACCCGACACAAAGCAGATGCCTGATTAGGTTCCAAAGCGCTCCAGGCAGGCTCCGAGTGCCTCCCACCAGCAGTGACCGGGACTTAATAGAAACAAATTCTTAGACTCCCCCCCAACCTCCAACTGGAGAAGTTCCGGGTCTCCCTGGCATCTCCCTTTCAAAAAGTTCTCAGGGGGGACACTGTGGTGGTCATTAAGGCTGGAGGACCCCTGGGGAGACCATTTTAGTTGAATGCTCCATGGAGGGAATTATTTGGGAGGAACTACAGAAGAACCAGAGTTGAGCCTGGAAGCTTTTTTAAAATTTCAATTCCTTGGGCTGGGGATATAAGTCAGTGGAATAAACACCTGCCTGGCAAGCACAAGGTCCTGAGTTTTATCCCTGGTACTGCAAAAAAAAAAATTTCAATTCCTTGCCAACTGTGGCGGCATACGCCTGTAATACCAGCACTGCGATGGCTGAGGCAGGAGAATCGCCATGAATTCCAGGTCAGCCAGAACTACACAGGGAGTTCAAGGCCAGCCAGAACTACATAGGGAGTGTCTGTTTCAGACACACATGCGCACACACACGCATATACACACACACATACACACACAAGAAAACAATTTCAGTTTCCAATATTATCTCATAAATTTCTGTGTAGACAAGAGAGTCTTTTTGCTTTTGCAGGGCCAGAGACCAAACCTGGGGCCTCCTGCACACTAAGCAAGAGGTCTCCCCTGAGCTGCACTCCCAGCCCTCTGCCTAGCCCGATAGTTTTTGGAAGATAAAAGCTTAACACGTTTCTGCTGTGGGGATTTTATATTTTTCCATGATTTGTTCAAATGTATTAAGGAATTGCTGGGCTTGGTGAGGCACCCCCCCCCCCGAGATCTCAGCACTCAGGAGGCTGAGGCAGGAGGATCACCAGGAATTCAAGGCCAGCCTGGGCCATATAGTGAGACCCTGTCAAAAACAACAAAAAAACAGCAAAAGAGAAATGGATTCTAGGGTTGGGGATATAGCTCAGTGGCACAAGCGCCTGCTAGCAAGCTCAAGGTCTTGAGTTCGATTCCTAGTACCAAAAAAAAAAGAGAAAGAAATGGATTCTAGCCCAAAACAATGAGGAAAGAAAAAGGAGAGCAAAACAAAGAGGACAGGTAGCCTGAAGCAGGATCCATAGATTCCAGAGCAGGTGCTACAGGCCCAGAGCTGGGAGTCAGTCGAGGCAGGATGAGGAGGCTGCAGGAGCCCTGAGTGCCAGATTCCCTGGGAACTTCTCATTTCATATTTTGTTTTATTCTGTCTTACAGATGGGGCAGAGGATGAAAAGAACACTCAGGTGCGGGGACATGCCTCAAGTCCTAACCCTGGGAAGGCTGAGGCCAGGTTATGAATTCCAGCCCAGCCTTGGTCTCAAAAGAAAAATAAAGCAAGATGTGGTGGTGCATCCCTAGAATCCCAGCACTTGGAGACTGAGGCAGGAGGGTCTTGGAGAGTTCAAACCCAACCTGAACTAGAAAAATGCGACCCTGACTCAAAAAATAAAACACAAAACAAAACAAAAACAAACCAAAAAACAGCTGGAGATGTAGTTTAATGTGAAATGCCATACACACACATGACTAGACTTCAAGGCAATGGAAGACTGAAATGCCATTTTTTCTGCGTTTGTATTATTACTATTATTATTATTTTATTTATTTATTTTTTTTTGTCTTTTTGAGACAGGGTCTCGCTATGCAGTTCAGGCTGGCCTTGAGCTCACTTTGTAGCCCAAGCTGACCTCAAACTCGCAACAATCCTCCAGCTCAGCCTCCCGAGTGCTGGGATTACAGGCATGCGCCACCATGCTCGGCAGTTTTCTGGGTTTTGAGGTTTTTGTTTGTTTGTTTGTTTTGTTTTGTTTTTTACCAGGGCTGGCCCTGAATTCCTGGGTTCAAGCAATCGTGCCCCTAAGTGGCCAAGCCTCTGGGCACAGAGGCCACCACACTCCGTCAAAGACCTTTCTTTGTGTTTTGAGACAGGCTCACGCTGTATCATCCTTTCCAACTTAGCTCTGGTGTTGAGAAGTGGAGAAAGAAAGACGGAGGCAGAGAGAGGACCCAGCTCTGCACCTGGCACAGGGACTGGCGCGTCTATTTTGTACGGCCTAAGATCACCTAGGAGCGGGAGTCCGTAGGCAGTGCCACTGCAGATTTCAAAGCAACAGCTGTCAACCTCAGGGAGGTTGTCCCAAGCAAACTTCCATTCTTTTTTATTTTTTGAGACAGGACTCCTGACACAGCCCAGGCTGGCCCTGAAACCGCAGCGATCCTCCTGACTCAGCCTCTGAGTGCTGGGATCCTGAGTGTGCCACCATGCCTAGCAACGGGTTTCCTTTTTTTTGCAGTGCTAGGGATCAAACCAAGGCCTCCCATGTGCTAGGAAGTCGCTGGACCGCTGAGCTGTACACTCCCTGCTGTGTCATTGTTTTTTCCTCCCCCTCCAGTACTGAGGATTGAACCCAGGGCCTTTGCACTGGCCCTGGGTGTCTTGTTTGTTTTGTTTTGTCTTTAATGGTGAGACAGGCTCTCTGTAAATTGTTCATTTACCCAGATTAGGCTCAAATTTGCAACTCTCCTGTCTCAGCCCGCCTTCAGCTTCCCAGAGTGCGGGGATTACAGGAATGGCCCAGCACACCTGGCCTGTCATTCCTGACTCTTTCCCCTCCACTTTTCTCCTAAGACCAATAATCACCTCCTCCTGCCCCCCATGACATCCCCTCCCACCTCACCATCTTCCCGCTGGCCCGGACACCCCCACCCCCACCCTGTTCTGCCCAGGTGCCCAGCCCCACCCCGCTCCATCTGCTTAGCTCCCCTAGGACAGCACAGAGCGCTCTTTTTTCTCAGACCTGCCACGCCTGCAAAGATGGCCGCCAACAAGGGCCTCTGGGGACAGGTGCAACCCTGTTCCCTCTGTGCAGCGAAACCCAGGGGCCTGCATACCCAGGCGTGAGGAGAGTGATCCCACGGGACACTGCAGCCCAACGACCCCGGCCTCGCCAGACCCCGAAGCCAGCACTGCTGGCCAAGGGACGGCATCCTGATCAAACGCAAGACCAGGGCAGAGACGTAACCTGGAGTTCTAAACTGCCATGTTCCTGCGTGGTTTGTTACCCAGAAGTAGATGGCCCTAAGTTTTGCTTTTTGTTTTTTGAGTCTGCCCCACCCCCACCCCTGCATGCTAGATTTTTTAGTTTTGTTTTGATTTTTTGAGAAAGGGTCTCACTATGCAGTTCAGGCCGGCCTTGAAGTCACTACATAGCCCAGGCTGGCCTTGGACTCATGACAGTCCTCCTGCCTCAGCCTCCCGAGTGCTGGGATCACAGGCGTGCGCCACCACATCTGGCTAACCTTGCCATCCTTTTTTTGTTTGTCTTTTTGAGACAGGGTCTCACTATGCAGTTCAGGTATTCAGGCTGGCCTCTTTATCTTCCTTTCTTTTTTCTTTCTTGGTAATACTGGAGCCTGAATGTAGGGCCTTCACACTGAGCAACATCCCCAGGGGTTTTATTTATTTAGAGACTGGGTCTCATCTGTAGCTCAGGCTGGCCTTGAAACTCAAAGAGAGTGGCTGGGCATGGTGTCTTATGCCTATAATCCCTGCAGTTGGGAGGCTGAGGCAGGAGGAATCACTGTGAGTTTGAGGCTAGCCAGGGCTACAAAGTGGGTTCAAGGCCAGCCTGAACTGTATAGTGAGACCCTGTCTCAAAAATATAACCCCCCCAAAAACACCCCCTAAAACTACCCTAGCCTCCCAAATGTAGGGATTACAGGCGTGCGTTGCTATGCCAAATTTATTTTTTATCTTTGAGACAGGGTCTTGTTAAAGTTATTCTGTCGTACAGTCTGGGCTAAAACTTGTAATCCTCCTGCCTCAGGCTCCCAGAGTGCTGGGACTGAAATTCTTTTTTTTTTTTTTTCTTTGAGACAGAGTCTTGCTTTGTTCTCCAACTGGTGGGTTCAGACAAGAAGACAAAGGGGGAAGACAGCGAAGCAAACAGATTTAGGACACTCTCTTTTCTGTATAGTTTATTATTTTATTTGTGTGTGTATGTCAATGTGCTAATCTTGGAGGCTTCCCCTTGGACATTTAGACACTTTTTTTTTTTTTTTTTTTGGCGGTACCGGGGATCAAACTCAGGACCCTGCGCTTGCTAGGCAAGCGCTTATTCCACTGAGCTATATCCCCAGCCCCCCCCTTGGACATTTAGGACATTTAGGAAGTTCCAGAGTTGAGGGACATGGCTGCCCCTTGGAAGAGAACTTGCCTAACAAGCTCAAGGCCCTGGGTTCAACCGTGGTACCAGAAAAACAACCTTGAAAATATCTTCCTCATTCCAACCCCAATTCTTTGATTTTTTTTTTCTTCACATGCAAATAAAAGCGTTTACCATTTGGATGCGACAATTAAAGAGGAGAAAGGGCGGCTTCCTGAACAAAAAGCCACTTCCGTTTTCTCTGAGGTGGGAGGATGACTCTTTCAAAAGCAGAGGGACCCCCTGAGTGGAGGGGGTTTGGGGGTTGCGGGTGGCCGGGAAATTCATGAAAGTCACTAACAGAGAGTAATCGAAGCTAGATGGAATGATAAAGACCTCAAATCTCATGCTTTGACGCCAGCGGGCTCTTTATGGTAAAATGTTAAGTACTTTATTTTATTTTCATCGTAGGTCATCTCGCAGTGCACCCCAAAGCGCTGTGTTCTCAGAACAAATGCGCATACGCTTAGGAGACGCACAGATCTGCGCTCAGTTCGGCTGGGGGTCAGGCTGCCCTGAATGAACGTACCTCCTTTGCAGTGACAGAAGCGTTACTTCTCAAACCAAAAGCAGGATGGGAACGGGGCGGGCGGTAAGCGAAAGCTCTGGCTCAAGACGTTTGCACAGATGCATTTTCCCGGGTAGAGACTAATTTATGAGGAGTGATCCAGACAGTTGCAGAATTTAAACAAAAGTAAAAAGCTAGTAACCGCTTGTTTATCTTCCTTTAATTTTTTTTTAAATTTACTTATTTGTCTCATTTCTTTACCTACCTCTCTATACACAGATTCTTATCAGTGATTTGGAAGTCAGATCTGACGGCCCACGGCTGAAATCTAAGCACTGTGGGAGGCTGAAGCAGTCTGAGTACACGACTCAGGCCCGCCTGGGCAATTCAGCAACTTGGCAAGACTATAAAATTATAGCAAAATCAACCAAAAGAACTCATAAAGTAAACTCTTGGGAATAATATAAGATTAATGTCTTTTAATCATTCTGCTGGTTTGGGGTGGTGTGTGTGTGTGATCCCAGCACTTGGGAGGCTGAGGCAGGTGGCTCCATGCAAGTGTGAGTCTAGCCTGGGTACAAAGTGAGCTCAAGGCCTGCCTGAACTACATAACAAGATCCTGTCTGGAAAAAAAAAGGAATTTGGTTCCTGTTTTGCCAGAGAAATTCATTTTTTGATTCTCTTTTTAAAATCTTTTCCAAAAAAAACCAAACCCTTTCCCACTGGGTGTGGTGGTGCGCCCCTGTGACTCCAGCACTTGGGAGGCTGTGGCAGGAGGATTGCTGCGAGTTTGAGGCCAGCCTGGGCTACAAAATAGTTCAAGGACAGCCTGAATTGCATATGAAACCCTGTCTCAAAAAGACCAAAAAATAAAACAAACAAACAAACAAAACCTTTTCCCCCTTGTCCTCGCGGGGGTGGGTGGAAAGCCCGGACTCAGGCTTTGTCCCAGATGCTGAAGCGTGTGGCCCTCCGCGCGCTCCCGAGGGGGCGCCTCTGCAGGACCTGGCGGACTGTAACCCCTCCCCCTGCGGCTGTAAGATTCAAGTCCTGCAAGAGGCAGGAAAGACTCTGTCGCCCCCTGCGCTGCTGTGGTGGAAGGTTGTGGGGGGTGCAGGCGGCTCTGAGTCCGGGGACAGAGCCTAAGGGCAGAGCCGCGGTCGGCCGACGAGAGGACGACGAGAGGGCGAGCTGGGGCCACCTCGCCCGCCCTACCCTCCTCTGCCCTCCTCGGAGACCTGTCCGGCTGCAGCAGCGCTGGGCCCCTCCTGGCCGCCCGGCTTCTGTGGGAATTATTCGTCCCGGGAGGGGAGGGACGTGGTCCGGGCCAGGAGGGCCCTGGGGACCCTGGCAATGCATGCCCAAGGCCCTGGAGTCCAAGCCCACGAGGGGAGGCAGGAGAAAGGGAGAGACAGACAGACAGACAGACACAGACGCAGACAGGCAGCAGGGCTGGGGCAAGAGGATTCAAAGTTTGGGCCCAGCCTGGGCAATGTAATGATTTAGTGAGCTCTGTCTCAAAATAAAAAATGAAAAAATCCCTGGGTCCTGGGTTTAACACACACACACACACACACACACACACACACACACACACGACTAGCTGGGCATGCTGGTGTACACCTATAGTCCCAGCACCTGGATTTGGGATGCTGAGGGAGGAAGACAGACTGACAGGAAGGAAGGAAGGCAGGAAAGAAGAGAAAGGAAAGCAGTCAGCAAGGCTTATTAGGAATGTACTCATGGCACTGCTACTGGCCTCTTGATCACAGACTTGAGGCTGCAGCCCAGGTCTTTCGGCCCATGGGCATCTCTCCGTCTCTGTCTCTCCCCAACTCTCCCCACACTGGAGGCCCAACTCAGGGCTGCTCGCATGCTAGGCAGACACTACTACCGAGCTACATCCTTGGCCCTTCTTTTAGTTTCTTTTTGAGAAAGGTCTTATTAAATTGCCCAGGTTAATCTCAAACTCACAGAGATCCTCCTGCCTCAGTCTCCCAAGTGCTGGCATTACAGGTATGCTTCACCATACCTGGCCCTAAGCTGAAAGTTTGCTAAGAAATTCGAGGGCTTGGGCGACACCCTTGCACTGGGCAGGAGGCGCACACCCTGCCATATGGCTGGGATGTCACGTGATAAAGAGGGCCTACTTTGAGCAATCAGGATTAAATGAAGAAGTTGCTGCCAGTTATGGTGGTACACGCACACCTGTAACCCCGGCACTCTGGAGGCTGCTGCAGGAGGACTCCCAGTTCAAGGTCAGCTTGGGCTACAAAGTGAGTCCAAGGCCAGCCTGAACTGCATAGAAAAACCCTGTCTCAAAAAGACCAAACCAAACAGGAGTTGCCATTCCTTAAATCCAGGGGTAACCTTTTGTGGGGGCTGTAGGGTGCTAGGGAAATTCAAGACCCGGGGCTAAGCATGTGCTCTACCCCTCAAGCCCATTAGACAAACTATTTATCTTTAGGGAAATTAAACTAGGAAGCCTCAGTTTCCCCATCTGTAAAACAGGTCTAACTGATAACATTACCTACAAGCAGAGGCGGCTGTAGCAGTGAAAGGTGCTAACGCAGGTGAAATGCAAGCACAGCCTGGAGCACACAGTCGGTGCTCGGTGAACACAGGCTTGCGTTGCTCTTGTTACTGACAACGAGATTTCTTTCTTTCTCTCTTTCTCACAGAGAGGGATCAAACCTTGGAACTGTGCAGGCTAGGGAGTGCCCTGCCGCTGAGCCGGGCCACAGGCCTAGCCCGGGAGCCTTCTTTCTCTTTCTTTCCTTTTTTGTGATAGCGGTGATTGAACCCAGAGTCTTTCTGCTGAGCTGTCTCCCTAGTGCTTTTCTTATTTTATTTATTTCTTGTTTGTTTGTAGTACTGGGGATGGAACCCAAGGGCCCTCTACCACTGAACCACATCCCTTTTATTTTTTATTTTGAGACAAGTTCTTGTTAAATTGCTTAGGGTGGACTGAACTTGTGATCATCCTGGCTCAGCCTCCCTCAGTGCTGGGATTACAGGCATGCACCACCATGCCTGGCTTTTATTTTATTTTGAGACAGGGTCTTGCTCAATTGTTAAGTTGTGCACCACCAGGCCTGGCTCCAAGAAATTTCTTTCTTTCTTTCTTTCTTTTTTTTCAAGAAGTTTCTTTACCAAGGGTTTAAAGTAAGATTAGTTATAGCTCAGTAATAGAGCACTTGCCCAGCATGCACTGGCCCTATATAGGTTCAATATCCAGCACTGAAAAAAAATCTCAGTAAAGAATATGTGCAGTGGCCGGGATACAGCTCAGTGGCATAAATGCCTGCCTGGCCAGTGCAAGGTCCTGAGTTTCATTTCTGATACAAAAAAAAAACAGTACACGCAGGGCTGGGTGTGGCACAGACCTATAGTCCTGGCACTCTGGGGGAGGCTGAGGCAGGAGGATCGCCATGAGTTTGAGGTCAGGCTGGGCTACAAAGTGAGTTCAGGGCTAACCTGGACTACATAGGGAGATCCTGTCTCAAAAACACAAAAAACAAAACCGAAAAAAGAGTATAGCTTTTCTCCCTCGAGAGGGGCCCTTTCTCTTTCCCAGTCCACCCCGGGTGAGGCCTGCAAGGTGAGACTTCGAGCTGGGAGAGCAAGGATGTGAATTTCTAGGGTCCTCCCAACCCCAGGCCATGGGAAGCCTTGACACTGCCGGCCGTGTACTGCTCTCCTCTCCCAACACTCTCAGCTCCGAGCTTCTTGTCTTCTCTCTCTGCTCCTGCCTCTGTCGTGCCCCCTCCTCTTCCTCAGTGGCTGCGCCGCTCAGCGCCCTTCACCACATCTTTTCCCAGTGCCTGTTCCAGGCAGATGTGATTGTTCAGGCGCCATAGGCTCAGAGAGGCCCCCTGAGGACAGGACTGGGCTGAGGCTAGCCCCTGTCACCCCAGGGTGTAGATCTCACTCTGCAGGTTGCCCCCCAAGGGCTCAGCCTGGGGGCGCTCAGCCTGGGCACTCCTTGCTCTCTGGCTCTGTTAGGTCGGTGGAGCCCACAGACCTTTTTTTATTCCTTTTCTTTTGAGACGGGCCTCGAACTCTCCAACTTCCTGCCTCAGCCTCCCAAATGCTAGGATTATAGGAATGTAACACCATACACAGTACCTGGCTAGTCCAACTTTTCTTTTCAGTGCTGTGCATGGGGCCCAGGGCCTCTGCCTTGAGCTGTACCCCCCGGTTATTATTTTTTAATTTGGGGACAGAGCCTCACCTAAATTGCTGAGTTGTCCAGGCTAGGCTTGAATTTGTGATCTTTATGCTTTAGCTGCTCAGTGTGTTGGGATTGTGGACCATGCCTTGCTGGTCTAATCTTTTGTAAGCTCCAAATTTTAGAGTTCAAGGAAAGCTCTCTCCTAGCTGCAGGCATGCACCACCATTCCCAACTCTAGTTTTTATTTTTTATTACCTCTGTTCACAATTAAAGGCAATAAGGTAGGTTGGAGAAGGAGTTTAGGTAGAGCACTTGCTAGCCTGAGGGAAGTCCCGGGTTTGATCTCAACATTCAGAAAATTTAAAAAACACCAGTTGTGTTGGATACCTATCTAATCCCAGCACTGCGGAAGCTGAAGCAGGAGAATCATTGTTTCTTCAAGTCCGGCGCGCTCAAAAGAAAACAAGACAATAAATAAGGCTCAAAAAAGGCTAAGAAACTTGGACTGGGAATGTAGCTCAGTGGCAGAGCACCTGCCTGGCAAGCACAAGGTCCTGAGTTCAATTCCTAATACAAAAAAAAATAAACCCTTCACAAAAAGAAAGGTTAAGAAATTTACTTTATTTTTTTTTCGAGTTAGGATCTCATTATGTAGTTCAGGCTGGTCCTGAACTTACTATGTAGCCCAGGTTGGCCTCAAACTCACATCAGTGCTCCTGCCTCAGCCTCACAAGTACTGGGATTACAGGCACATGCCACCAAGCTCAGCTAAAAAACTTAAGGTCATTCAGGTACTAAAGGGGGGAGTGAGGATTTGGACCAAAACCGGTTTTGTGGTGCTGAGGATGGAATCCAGGGCTTCACTGAAGCCAAGTTTTGTTTGTTTGTTGAGACAGGGTCTCACTATTCAGTTCAGGCTGGCCTTGAACTCAGTAAGTAGGCAAGGCTGGCCTCAGACTCATAGTGATGCTCCTGTCTCAGCCTCCCCAGTGCTGGTGTTATGGAGCAGTTCCTTTAGAAATGGCTCAATAATCAAAAGTACTCCAGGTCTTCTGCCTCAAACAAAGAATTGGACGAGACGAGCCAAAAACATTGCCAGAAGTTTAGTTGAAAAGTGAGGGGTGAGTGGGTATGGGAGAAATCAGCTCTGCAGAGCGAACTTGGGCTGAACAAGAGAAAAAGAAGATAAAAGCAAAAATACGAGTACATGCTGAAGCCGGGTGTGGTGGTGCACACCTGTAATCCCAGCACTCTGGAGGCTGAGGCAGGAGGATCACTGCGAGTTCAAGACCAGCCTGGGCTACACAGTGAGCTCAAGGCCAGCCTGAACTAGATAGCAAGACCCTGTCTCAAAAAAAAGAGGAACAGGAGGAGAAAGGATTCCACCATGCCCTGCTCTCTAAAGCAGTTCAAGCCCAGTGTTTGTGCCCTTTGAGCTGCTGTGTCCAGCATGTGAGAGAGATGTGCACGGGGAGTCTGCTTGCTTCTCTGAAGCCCAGAGGGCAGGAGCATGGTCGCCCTTGCTCCGCAGTGTCCCCATCCCCCAGCTGGAAGTGTGGACAGAGAACCTGCACGCTGCCTGTCACCCCACCATCGCTTCCCCAATCTGCTCTGACTGACCCCTTCCCCATGTCCAGCTGCAGACGGCAGGGGGCTGGAGCTGGACACGAAGGGAACGCCGTCCTACTTGATGGAAAGCAGCAATAGAAAGTGAGCTGGCGCTCTGGGGCCCAGTGAAACATCTGCCTTCCATCTGCCTGGAGAGCGCGGGTCTGTCCTCCTGCTGACCCTGAATTTCAAGGAGGAGGCAGGTGCTTCGGCTGCTCAGCCCTCTGGCTATACTTTGAGCCTCTGAGAGACAAGCAGGTACATGATTTTCTGCACATACAAATAGGGAAACGGCTGGGAAGAGGCGGGCGATGTTCTGCGGCGGGCTCCATGGCCCGGATCGTCCGCCAGGGGTTTGGCTCTCAGGAAACTAGAACTGGGACGAGGCGTCCTTGATATTCCACTGCGTGGGAATTGCCTTTGGACTCGATCTGTAAATGCCCATTCTGGCCTGCCAGAAGGATGCTACTGCCACTTCCTGACCACCTGCGAGGCACCAGGCGCTGGGATGGGCGCAGAAGGCTGTTTTTGGATCTGAGGCATCTGGAGGAGGAGTGATTCTCTCGCTTCATTTAGAGGCGAATGAAGACTCAGGGTGGTTACGGTTACGATTACGTAATTGACTCAAGATCACACAGCAACGGGGAGAACAAGGATTCAAATCTGTGCGGGGCGTGGTGATGCACACCTGTAATCCCAGCACTCCAGAGGCTGAGGCAGCAGGATTGCTGCAAGTGTGAGGCCGGCCTGGCTACGACATGAGCTCTGGTCCAGCCTTAAGTGTGTAGTGAAACCCTGTCTCAAAAAGCCAAAGGCAAAAAAACCAGAGAGAAAAACAATGCGACATTTAAGTTTGTGTGTCTGGTTTATTTCACTTACCATTATGGTCCCAAGGGGCATCCATTTCCCTAAAAATAATGCTAATTTACTCTTCTTTATGGCAGTGTAGTATTTTGTTGTGTACACATTTGCTTTATTTATCCATCTTTTCTAAAAGATAGGCTCTTGCACTGTAATTCAGGCTGGCCTGGAACTCATCATGTGGCCCAAGTTGGCCTTGAACTCATGGAGATCTTCCTGCCTCAGCCTCCCAAGTACTGGGACGACAGGTGGGTGTCACTTGTTCAACTTATTCATTCATCAATTGATGGCAGTATAGGCTGCTTCCAAGATTTGGCTATTGTGAGTTATGCTGCTATGGACATGGGTGTGCCGGTGTCACTGTAATATGAGGTCTTTAATTCTTTTGGGAAGATGCCTAGAAGAATAGCTGGGCCAAATGGATATTTCTATTTTTTAGTTTTTTGAGGACCTTCCATACTGATTTCTGTAAAGACCACATGAGTTTACATTCCCTTTGATGAGGTAGGAGGGTTCCCTTTTACCCTACAGCTTTATCAGTATTTGTTATTACTTGATTTCTTTTCTCTCTTTTTTTTTTCTTTTTTGTCTTTATGAGACAGGGTCTTGCTCTTCAGTTCAGGCTGGCCTTGAGCTCTCTTTATAGCCCAGTCTGGGCTTGAACTCGCAGCGATCATCCTGCCTCTGCCTCCCGAGTGCTGGGATTACCGGCGTGCACTACAACATCTGGACTTATTTGATATCTTAATTTTTTTTGGCTATCCTTTCCAGAGTAAGATAGAACCGCAGTATTGTTTTAACTTGTATTTCTCTAATAGCCAGGAATGTTGAACATTTTTCGTGTATTTATGGGCTATTTGTACTCCTTCTGAGAAGGGTCCATTTGTCTCAGTTGTCCATTTTTGCAGTGCATCTTCTTTCTTTTCTTTTGTACTGGGAATTGAACTCAGGACTTCATGCTTGCCAGGCCAATGCTGTGCCACTGAGCTATATCCCTGGCCCTTTTCTTTCTTTTTTTTTTGAGACAGGGTCTTGCTATGTAGTGCAGGCTGGCCTTACTCACTATGTAGCCCAGGCTGGCATTAAATTGGTGATTACCTTTCCATCTCAGCCTCTGGAGTGCTGGGATTATAGGTGTGTGCCACCTGGCCTCGTCTTGTTTTTTGAGACTAGGTCTCATAATGTGGTGCAGGCTGGTCTTAAGCTTATCGCGTAGCCCAGACTGGCCTCCGACTCAGGGTGATCCTTCTGATTCAGCCTTCTGAGTGTTGGAATTACAGGCCTGTGTCACCCTGCCCAGCTTTGAAAGTGGAGTAAAACCTTGGTTTGGGAGCCTAATTTGTTCCAGAAACATGCTTGTAATCCAAAGCAAATTTCCTCAAAAGAAACAATGGAAACTCAGATGATTCATTTGACAATCCAGAAATATTCATATAAAAATCATTGCAAGACTGTAACATAGGGGCCTGGGGATATAGCTCAGTGGAATAAGAGCCTGCCTGGCAAGTACAAGGTCCTGAGTTTGATCCCTAGTACCGCCAAAAAAAAAAAAAAGACTGTAACGTAATACAAAATAACAAAGAAATTACAAAACATAAAGGCAAATAAATTAGCATGCACTTACCTTTGAAAACCTTCGTGGCTGGTGTGAGGGAGACAAGAGAGAGGAGGGCTAGTGTGTGGGACAACGTTCCCTATCACTAACCCAGTCACCGGTGTCTATTGGCTCAATGGAACTTTTTCTTTTCGTGAAACTTTAACCAGGAACCTATCCAGTGACACTTGCTTTGGCCTCCTTTTGAGGATTTCCCAGAAACGTGACACTGCTTTGTGGTCAGATTTAGCACTCGCACTGCTACAGCTTTATGGAGTGGTGCCTTTCCATGTAATTTTGCACTGTTTCCCAGATTTTACACATCTCCCTAATCTCATTTAAAGGAAGGGATTCCTCTGCTTTTTTTCTCCTCCTCTGTGCATGTGATCTCCTCCTCAACCTCTAGGTGTTGGGAGATGATCACCCACAGAAAGAGACACAGAGAGACAGAGAGAGAGGGGTGGGGGGAGAACCTTTGGCTCAGTTGTGCTTTTGTAACATTCGGCATCACGTACTGCTCATACTGCAAGACACTGCTCATTTATCAAGTTGAACTTTATTAGAAATGTTCCCGTCTTGCGGAACACATGCGGAACTAGTTACCAGCAATCCCAGGTTTCACTGCACTTCTTCTCTTGTTCCAAAACTCAATCAAGACTACTTGTACTTGCAAGCAGACATTTTTCAGTTCCTCTGTGGTCTCTTCTTTAAGAAATGCAGTGGCCCCTGTTTGTCTCTCATGCATGTCCCGTGTGGGGAGAGATCCACGCTTGCATTTTGGGGGTTCTAATTTTGAACTGACTTATGACAAAACGCAGTCCTAGAGAGCACACAGCCAGATGTGTGTAAGATGTGTGAATGTCTGAAATTAATAAGGGAGTTTCACTATTTGTGATCATTATTGGAAGAAAATATTTCTTGGAAAGTTCTGTTTTGGGACAGGGAGATCTTATTACAAAATCTTACCCCACTCCCACTGTTTTCTGTCAATTCTATCAATACTATAACTAAATCAAGCCAGAAGATAAGGCATGACCTTATTCTAACTAACAAAAACCCCCTAAAATCCCTTCAGTGAAACCCCATCATGCTATTGTTTTTTCTTTCTTTCTTTCTTTCTCTCTTTCTTTCTTTCTTTCTTTCTTTCTTTCTTTCTTTCTTTCTTTCTTTCTTTCTTTCTTTCTTTCTTTCCTTCTTTCTTTCTTTAGAGCCAGCATTTCACTATATAACCCAGGCTGGCCTTGAACTCGTGGCAATTCTCCTGCTTCAGCTTCCCAAGTTCTGGGATAACAGGTGGGCACCACCACGACGGGTTTATACTATCAGTTTCTTAAAAATGCTCCTTGTTCTGTAAGTTCCAAAACTGACAGCAAAAACATGTAAAATAAGCACACAGTCTGAATGCCAAGAAATTATTGAAATCCTAGTTTAATTTCAAGTAATTAAATTTTCATTCATGTTTCAAAATAACTGATTGCTATTGAAATGCAATCAGAAATTAAAAAGTAAGGGCAAGGTATTTCTAAATGCAGCTAAAAGTAGAGGAAACACAATCAACCGGAATCTAGAAATTACAGAGTAATACAGCAACAGTAGTAGCTTTGGCTTCGTGTCTTAGGGACCAGGATCCTCACAACTAACAAGAATTTTTTCAGAATGGACAATTGATTACCATTTGCTTCTTTTGTTTTGTTTTTGTTTTTTTGAGACAGCGTCTCTCTATGTAGTCCAGGCTGGCCTTGAACCCATAGTGATCCTCCTGCCTCAGCCTCTTGAGGACTTACCACATTGTCACTTTTGCACTATCAACATTAATTTAAGTGGATCAAAAATACAACTTTGTTTAATTATTGGTTTTTTAACACAGGGTTTTGCTAAGTAGCCAAAGCTGGCCTCAAACGTATAGCAATCATCACGTCTCAGCCTCCCATGTACTGGGGTCACAGGCGTGCACCACCAAGCCCAGCTAAACATACAATTTTAAGAATGAAATAAGAACTGGGCATGGTGGTGCATGGCTATAACTTCAGCACTCAGGAGGCTGAGGCAGGAGGATCACTGCAAGTTCCAGGCCAGCCTGGGCTACATAGTGACTTTAAACCCAGCCTGGAATACATAGCATGAGCCTATCTCCAAAAACAACAAAAGAATGAAAGAAAGAAGAGGCAGGCATGGTGGTGGCGTATGCCTGTACTCCTAGCTACCAGGGAGTCTGAGGCAGGAGGATCACAAGTTTGAGGCCACCCTGGACAACTTGGATGTTATCTCAAAATTAAAAAAATAAAAACGATTGGAGGTGTGGCTCTGTGGCAGGGAGCTTGCCTAGTATATGTGAAGTCCTAGATCTGAGCACTGAATAAAAAGTAAAATTATCAGCTGCAGTCCCTGGGGAGGGTGAGGACGTCTGCTCTTCTCACGGTCCCCAGACTGGCACACACTCCTTGGCCACCTTGTTCTCCCAACAGAGTAACATTTCTTAATCATACTTTCATGAATGAGACTTAGCATGCCCATCATTACATTTTTTTGTCCATCATTATTATGTTTTTTTTTTTGTGGGATTAGAAATCTAACTCAGGACCTTGCACTTGCCAGGCAGGCACTTATTCCACTGAGCTACATCCTCAGCCCATTGTCTATCATTATTAATATGTAAATGTTCATCACAATTTAGCCATAACAGATGAGTGTGGTGGTGCACTCCTGTAATCCTAGCACTGGGGAGGCTGAGACAGGAGGATTACTATGAATTCAAGCCAGCCTGGGCTACATAGTGAGTTCAAAGCCAGTTTACACTACTCAGCGGGACCCTCTCTTAAAAACAACAACCCCAAAATGTAGCTGTAAGACATCATGTGACTAGTTTTCTTGCACAAAATTGATTCTCACTTTTTTTGTTTTTTCCAGTACTGGGGTTGAACTCAGGACCTTGGGCTTGCCAGGCAGGTACTTATGCTACTGAGCTATATCCCCAGCCCTGATTCTCCCTTTTAATAATCTCCTCATCTCCTAGTGCCCAGACCTTTCTTTCTGCATACTGCCTGGGAGTTCCTCCTGGCAAGGCCCTGGGGGACCTGGGGACAGGCCATTGCAAGTACTGAGCACCCAGCTCACGTTCTCAGGGCAGAGTGCTAAGCTAGGTCTTCCTGATCAAATTTGTCCTTCTGTAGTTTTAGCTGCCCACA
This sequence comes from Dinomys branickii, assembly GCA_004027595.1. Taxonomy (NCBI): domain Eukaryota; kingdom Metazoa; phylum Chordata; class Mammalia; order Rodentia; family Dinomyidae; genus Dinomys; species Dinomys branickii. The sequence continues at coordinate 70,139 of PVLD010004472.1, forward strand.
ATCTGCCATAGCCGGAAATTATCTGTCTGTCTGTCTGCCTGACTGTCTATCGCAGGGCTGCCACAGATCTCAAGGCCTTTACACCAGGCTATATTCCCAGCGCATTATGCATTGTTCATTTTGAAATGGGGTCTTGCTAAGTTGCTAAATTGCCCATATGGGGCTCTGATGTCCCATTTCCTGCCTCAGGCTCCCCAAGTGCTGGGATTACAGGTGTCACCGCCAGGCCCAGATAACAGCCAGAAGATATTAGATAGAATTTCCAGAAATGAACAGTTCACAAGGTTTAAACTTCATGCATTGGGAGCAGAGGGAAGACCTTTCAGGCTGGCCAGTTCTGTCCTGCCAGGAGGAGGTAGATTTTCCCTTAGTCTCTCATTGGCACTTGGAGAGAGAGCGACCACATCACTTACTGTGTTGCATTGCTCAATGCTTCTATTTTATATTCGTTATTGTTGTTCATCTCTTTCTGTACTTTACTTCTTTTTTCTTTTTTTTGTTTTTTGAGACAAGGTCTTGCTATGTAGTTTAGGCTTATGGTGGTCCTCCTGCCTCAGCCTACTGAATATAGTGTATAAAGGGGTGCTGTACATCAGTTTTTTGTTCCCGTTGTGCTCTGTTGTTTTTGAGACAGGGCCTCACTATTTAGTTCAGGCTGGCCTGGAACTTACTATGTAGCGAGGATAGACTCAAACTCATGGAGATCCTCCTACCTCAGCCTCCCAAATGCTGGGATTATAGGTGGGCACCACCATGCCGGGTTTGTACACTGGTTTTGAGAGGTACTAGCCTCTCTGTTTTCCAAATGCTGAGGTGTTTCACCTTTGATATTGTTTGTTTTTTGGTACTGGGACTCGAATTCAGGACCTTGCACTTGCCGGGCAGGTGCTTATACCACTGAGCTATATCCCTGGCCCTCAAATTTGATTTTGTTTTGTTTGGTTTTTTGTCTTTTTGGGACAGGGTCTCACTATGCACTTCAGGCTGGCCTTGAGTTCACTTGGTAGCCCAGGCTGGCCTCAAACTCACAACGATCCTCCTGCCTCAGCCTCTTGAGTGCTGGGATTATAGGCATGTGCCACCATGCCTGGCATGTTTCACCTTTGAGAGGCTTAGTTTCTTTCTTTTTCTTTGTTGGCACTGGGGATGCAATGTAGGGCCTCACACATGCTGAGCATGAGTAGCTGTACGCCCCCTCCCCACCAGCAGGACCTCCAGTGCAAACACTTCTTCCTCCTCTGAAAGACCTAGGCATGGCCACACCTGTTTTGTAGGTTTTATCTGTTTGGCTTGGTGATACTTGTTATTAAGCCCGCAGTCTCCTACATGTTAGATATACATGCTGCCACGAGGCTGAATTCCCAGTCCCTTTATTATTGATTGATTCAATAATTTGTTGTTTGGTTTTTTGAGACATAGAGACTGTCTATGTAGTACAAGCTGATCTTGAACTCACTATGGAACCCGGGCCGACCTTGAACTTGCCGTGATCCTCCTGCTTCAGCCTCCCAAGTGCTGAAGGGATTACAAACCTATACCACCACATTTGTATTCTTTTAAATTCTATCTTGTTGCCCAGGTTGGGTTCAAACTTGCAGTTCAGCTGTCTCAGCCTCTGGGGTGGGGTGGGAGAGGGATGAGAGGAGTTTCGTAGTTGCTTCATGATAAGTTATGGTGTACTCCTCATCACATACTACTTATTAAGGGCTATTATTCTAATTATTGTATGGCAGTAAAAGTAGTAGGAATTTAAGTGGCTAATTTTCATCCAGAAATTTATTATTTAGCTTTTCCTTTAATTTTTTTCTGATTAAGCAATACATATTTTGCCATAGAAAATTTGGAAAGTGCATTATTCAAGTGTAAAGAAGCATAAAAGAAAATGTTCTACAATCCTGCCATACAGGGATAACTGTAATTAACTTCTTGGCATATCTGTCCAAGTTATTTTTTGTATAGAAACTTTTTGGGGGTAATTTACATGATTAAGCTTGTTCTGGTTGTAGAATTTTGAATTCTGTTTTCTTATTGTTGTTGCTTAATATTGTATGATAGATATTTTCCCATATCATTAAATCTTCATTTGTTTTTTCTTTTTAAGACAGAACCTCTCTACATAGCCTCGGCAAGGGCTGGGGATATAGCTCAGCGGTACAAGCACCTGCCCAGCCAGCACAAGGTTCTGAGTTTGATTCTCAGTACCAAAAAAAAAAAAAAAGAAAAAAGAAAAGTATCTATATACCCTAGGCTGGCCTTGAACTCATCCTTCTCCTGCCTCAGCTTCCTGAATGCTGGGATTACAGGCAAGCACTACCACCCCTGGCTGTTGCAGATTTTCGGCAGCACCGGAGATTGAACCCAAGAAGCACTGAGTTATATCCCCAGCCCTTTTACCTTCTTTAAATTTTTTAATTTCAAGCAGGATCTTATCAACTTGCCTAGGCTGGGCTCGAACTTGAGATCCTCTTGTCTCAGCTGGGAGTAGCCAGGATTATAGATGCGCATCATATTTGGCTAGCATTTTGTTTGTTTGTTTGTTGAGACAGAGTCTCACTATGTAGTCCGGGCTGGCCTTGAACTTGTGGCAATCCCTTGCCTCAGCCTTGTGGGTGCTAGGATTACAGCCGTGCACCACTACACTTGTCTGGCCTGCATATTTTACTGAAAATTGCGTAGCACACTGCTGTATTGCTAGAGCGATCAACCATCAGCCCTTATCCTGGGAAACAAACTTTACTGGAAAGGCCCAGGCAAATTAGGGTGAGTTGGTCACATTACTTTTACAAACTCTTTCCATTAAATAATTAGGCTGTTTCCATTTCTTTTTCCTTTGCTTTCCTCCCTCCTTCCTTTTTTTATTTCTTCTTTTTCTTTTGGTGGTACTGGGGATTGAACTCGGGGCCTTAACACTGAGATACAACCCCAGCCCTTGTTATATTTTATTTTGAGACAGGGTCTCACTATACTGACCAGTGCCCAGGCAGGGGTAGGAGTTTTGATCCTCCTGCCTCAGCCTCCTGAGCGCTGGGATGACACTGTTGCCGCTGTGCCAGCTCCACTGCCTCTTTCCCGGTAGTCTTCCTTGTAAGAGTTGCTTCATTCCCTCCCTCTTTCTTCCCGTGACTTTCCCTGAATGGAGGACAAAAGCGCGAATCATTTGCTCTCATTAGACTTTTTAATACTGTGAAGTGATTTATGGCTGTTTTCTTCTGGATGCTCCTGGCTGTGACTATAAAGCTAAATGTCCTCCTCTTATGGTTTTGTATCCACCAGCAGCCATAAATTGATGGCCCTGTTGGGCCTGGTTGTGTTCCAGAAGCCTTTCTCAAGGAGCAATGGTAGATACTTCTGGCCAGTAAGTGTGACCAATGTCCTCTCATTTGCTCTGAGTCTATTTCTTTTTTCTTTTTTTTCTTATTTTTTGGCGGTACTGGGGATCAAACTCAGGACCCTGCGCTTGCTAGGCAGGTGCTTATTCCATTGAGCTATATCCCCAGCCCTCTGAGTCTATTTCATGATCCTCTTGCTGTTAGCCTGGACATGGAATCTTAAAAAAATGTAACAGACATGCCTGTAATCCCAGCACTTGGGAGGCTGAGGCAGGAGGATTGCAGCCAGCTCAAGGCCAGCCTGCCATACATAAGTGACCTCAAGGCCAGCCTGAACTGCATAACGAGACCCTATCTCAGGGGAAAAAAAAAGGTACACTGAGCATGGGGCTGCATATCTGTAATCCTCCTCGTCTTTAAGGTTTGTGTTGAGAAGTCTGTGTAATTCTAATGGCTTTACATTTGCATTTCTCTATTAGCTTTTAAGTTTCTGTCCTTGTATTGTTCCTCTGGGATTTTGATGATGAGAGGTCATGGCGTTCTTTTCTGATCATCTGATTGTGGCTACTTGGAGTTCTCTATGCCTAGTTTATCTACAGATGTTACATTCTTTCCCCATACTTCAGTTTTCTCCTATTATTTCTTTTGTTGTTATTGTTGTTTGTTTTTGAGATAGAGTCTCATTATGTAACCTAGGCTGGCCTTGAACTCTTGAAGATCCTCCTGCCTCAGCCTCCGGAGAGTGCTGGAGTGCTAAGGTTATAGGGATGTGCCACCATGCCTGGCTCCGGTTTTTTATGCTATTCGTGCTGTCTTTTGATTTTTGACTAATTCCAGTTGATTTTAGTAAAAGGTGAAAGATTTACACGACCTGAAGAGAAACCACAGTATCCAACTGATGTTAGATTAGTCTTCTTTGTGTCACCTAGCAGGTTTCAACCTATTTTACATGTCCCATTGTTGTTTATATGGTGTCTTTGACTATGATCACCTGCATCAACTCTATCTTCTAGTTCTGATACTCTGTCCTTCACATTCGTCACTTGTTTTTTGTTTTTTGGTCTTTTTGAGACAGGGTCTCGCTGTGCAGTTCAGGCTGGCCTTGAGTTCACTTTACAAAGCCCAGGCTGGTCTCAAACTCGCCTCAATCCCCTTGTCTCAGCCTCCTGATTTCTGGGAGTACAGGAATGCACCACCGCTCCTGGCCTTTTTTTTTTTTGTCTACATTGGTCACGTCTGTTCCCCATACTTTCAGTAGAATTTTTTATCTCCTGGATTTCTGTTTGGTAGCTTTTCAATAACTTTAATTCCATGCTAAGCTGATCATGTAATGTATCACTTTGTTTAGCTCGTCTAGCTTTTTGTTAGTGTCTTCTGTAAGCTCACTGATCTTTTTTTTTTTTACAGGGCTGAGGATTGAACCCAGGGCTTTGTGCATGCAAGGCAACTGCTCTACCACTGAGCTACATCCCCAGCCCCTCACTGATCATTTTGTTTATTAAATCCATTATTCTTTTTTTTTTTTGGCAGTACTGGGGATCGAACTCAGGACCCTGCGCTTGCTAGGGAGGCACTTATTCCCCTGAGCTATATCCCCAGCCCCCATCCATTATTCATTTAGTTAAATCATCTTTGAGCTCACCAAGCACCTTATATGATTTTTTTTTATCAGTTTATATAATTCAGCCATTTGGCTTTTAATTATCTTCCTATCAGTGCCCCACAGATCACCTTTGGGGGAGTTGAGAGTTTGGGGAGGCACTCTGTTTTTTTGTTTATGTGTTTTATATGACATAGTCTTGCTCTCTAATTCAGGTTGGTCTTAAACTCACTATGTAGCCCAGGCTAGCCTCAAACTTAGGGTGATCCTTTTGCCTCAGCCTCCCAAATCCTGGAATTACAGATATGTGCCCTCATGCCTGGTTTATAACATATTTAAAAATTTTTAAATTTTGATACTCAACTTTTTGTTTTGTTTGTTTTTGTTTTTTGAGGCAGAGTCTCACTATGTAGTACAGGCTGATCTTGAACTCACTATGTAGCTCAAACTGACCTCAAACTCATGGCATTCCTCCTGCTACAGACTCCCAAGTGCTGGTGTTACAGGCATGTGCCACTATGCTTGGCTTAATGTTCAACATTTTTTATCATATCTTACAAAGGCCCTCATGAAAGAGGATTTCCAGAACTGCTTAAGAAAGTGACAAGAACCATGGGATAAGTATATTTGAAGTAAGAGGGATTAATGGCAATTCGTGTTTTACTATAATAGTAAGTAAAATAAAATAATATTACCATTCATCTTTGTTTTTCTTGGTGTTTTGAGACAGGGTCTCGCTATGTAGTTCAGGCTGGCCTTGAACCACTAGATAGCCCAGGCTGGCCTCAAACTTGTGGCAATGCCCCTGCCTCTGCCTGTTGAGTGCTGGGACTACAGGCATGTGCCACCATACCAGGATTTTCAAAAAAATTTGGTACTGAGAAAGAATTGAGCCCTGGGCCTTACTCATGTTAGGCAATAGCTGAAGTCGTTTTTTTAGTCAGTGTCTTACTAAAGCCCAGGCTGGCCTTGAACTCGCTATGTAGTTCAGGTTGGCCTCCTGTCTCAGCCTCCCAGGAGGCTTATACATGTACCCTCCCATGCTGGTTTTGCAGCTCTTTTGCTTGAGATCGAGAGGAGGAGGCCTCTACCAGGCTGAGGCCAGGGGCGCTCCACCTTGAGAATTTCTCCACTCTCTCTCTTTTTCTTTTGCAATATGGGGATCAAACCCAGGGGAGTTCTACAACTGAGCTACATCCCCATGTCATTCATATTTGATTAATTAATCTATTTATTTATGTGAATCTTGCTGTGTAGATCAGGCTGGCCTTGAACTCACCATGTAGCCCAGACTGGCCTCAACCTTGCTGTGATCCTCCTGTCTCAGCCTCCCAGAGTGCTGGGGTTACAGATGTGGACCACTACATTCAGCTCCTTCTTTTAATTTAGAAAAAGCAGAACACGTATGACAGGGACTCAAGTGGTTTCCCAGTAAATGCTCTGCCTGTTTTCCTTATCAGTGAACCTCTCTCATACTGATCATAGCTGTACTTCTAGCAACCTTTCCAGCTGCCCACGGCCTTGCGATCACTTCTGGACGTCAGAAGGGCCACTTCTGAGACCCATTCCTCACTATCCCTAACTGCCGATAGACCTGCTGTATCTGGGAAAGAAATAAACTACTCTTTTTTTTTTTTTTTTCCGGGACCGGGGATCGAACTCAGGGCCTTAGTGCTTAGCGGCAAGCACTTACCCCACTGAGCTGTACCTCCAGCCCTACTCTTTTTTAAGCTTTTTTTTTTTTTTTTGTCTTTTTGCGACAGGGTCTGTCTATGCAGTTCAGGCTGGACTTGAGCTCACACTGTAGCCCAGGCTGGTCTCGAACTCACAGTGATCCTCCTGCCTCAGCTTCCTGAGCGCTGGGATTACAGGCATGTGCCACCATGCCCAGCTTTTAAGTCATTGTTTGAAGGAAGAGGGAGGTAGAGCTGTATTATATGAAGTTAAACTAAAATCCTAGCTAATATAGTGTGCCTAATAAAACACTGAACTGGAATAAATAGAATGTAGTTCTAGACTGTAGTTCAGTGGAAAGCACTTCCTTAGTACACACAAGGTCCTGAGTTCAATCATCAAAAAAGAAAAATAAAAGATGAAAACTAATTCTTCTCATTGCTTGAGCTCCTCAAAGTTGGCTTTAATACATAGAGCCAAACATCCAATGTCAAGTGTAAAGTGAACAGTCCCTAAGAGAAGAGGACCAGGCAATAGTTTGCTGCAACTGTTGCTCTTTTATCAATGCATTTGGGGCCATCACTCACTGCCTTCCTATGGCTGACTTCTTGTATTGCTCTATGGCATTTTAGATCATTTCAAAATCCAGCTCCACTGTGGAAGCCAGGTTTGAGTAGATTCAGAACGCCAGTTTTATAGTATTTTTTGATCTGTGAATCTTTCTCAGCAATGATCAATGTGAGTTGGGCCGCTGTTAAGGTTTACATATGAAGTGTTGTGCAGAGACGCATGTATCGAGGCACTGACCTCACCTGTGGGTTGATCCACTCATAGTTCTTGACCAAATGGCTTATTAGTCGGTGGCACTTAATTGCTTGAAACTAGTCACTGGGACCACGACTTTGAAGGTTACTTACTGTCCCTGCTCCTTTCCTTCTGGCTCTTTCCCTCTTATTTCTGCTTCCAGGCAGCCGTGAAGCCAGCAGCATTCCTCACCAGACCCTCTGCCATGATGCTTCTGCCTCGGAGTTCACTGACCACGGACTGAGACCTTTGCGACCATGAGCCGGGTCAAACCTCTCCTCCTTCAAACTGTGCGTGTCAATTCCTTGTTCCCGGCAGCATAAAAGTGAAACATTGAGCCGGACATCCTCATTTGGCCACACATTCTCCCTCACCATGGCACACACGTGCGCACGTGCGCGCGCGCACACACACACACACACACACACACACACCTCAAACTCCACTGAGCAAGTAACTTTTGAGATTTGATATACAGTAGTGGTACACATTTTTACACTTCACATTACGTAACAACGAAAGTATAAACATGAATCCCAGAAAAGTTAAAAAACTTGAAGAACATGTGAACGTTACTAGTGGATCTTCTTATGAGAATAGCTTGTCCGGTCATGGTGCTGAAGTATTCTTTTGTTTGTTCATTTGTTTTCAATCAAGGATACAGAAGCTCTCTGAATTCAAAACCTAATTTTTATTATGTACAACATTCTTAATAGTTGCATTAGTACGTAACCTTAAAATACCACAAAATATGGTGAGTTAAATGTCTGATGATAAAAAAAGGACATCAGGTCACTTTGGGAGAAAATTGCATTAAAATATTTTACATTTCAAATAAAAAGTATACACTGAGGGTTCTTTTTTAAAAATCAAGTTTTATAATAAGTATTCTTGACTATTGTGAGAAATACTCAAAAACCACCAAAAGGTGTTATACTTATCTACACACACACACACACACACACGCCTTCTATTTCTTTAGAATGTAAATGGACTCACATGGGATTAAGAATAATTCTGGAAATGAATTATAGATTAAGTATGCTGGTGTATACCTATAAAGCACTCTGGGAAGCTGAGTCAGGAGGATTGCAAGTTTGAGCTTAGTCTGGGTAATTTAGTGAGATCCTGTCCGCCGCCCCCAAAAAAATCAATTTTCAAAAAAGGCCTGGGGGCTGGGCATGGTGTCACATACACCTATAATTCTAGCATTTAGAAAGATGAAGCAAGAAAATTGCTGTAAGTTTGAGGCCAGTTTGTACTACCTAGTGAGTTCAAGGCCAGTGGAAGCCAGGCATGTTGGCGCATGCCTATAATCCCAGCACTTGGGAAGCTGAGGCAGGAGGATCATTGTGAGTTTGAGACCAGCCTGGGCTACAAAGTGAGCTCAAGGCCAGCCTGAACTGCACAGTGATAGCCTGTCTCAAAACCCCCCCAAAAAAAGAGACCAGTGGGAACTACATAGTGAGACCCTGTCTCAAAATAAAATAAAATAAAAGGCCTGGGGATATAGTTCATTATGAAGGCCCTGGATTTAATTCCTAGTACAAAAAAAGAGTTATGGAAATGAAGAGACTATGGGAACCTTGGCTGTGTTGCCATTCCTATCTGTGTGTGTACAGAGTTTACCTGGCACCCATTTCACCACAATTACAGGGATTCATCCTGAATTACAGAGAAAGTCAGCTGGAGAGATGGATGGAATGTCACATTCAGATTTGTGCCTTGGTGTAGTTGATTCTGAAGAGTTTAGTCAAAGACAACGCATTAGAGAGTATCGTTATGAGCAAAAGATTTTGTGAAATTGCATAAATCCATCAACCATAAATAATTAATGAGCTGATTGTTCCATTACTATTTATTGAACACCCACAGAGCAAGGGCAGCAATTACAGCTCAAACATAAGACATCACAACCTGTGTCCTTTTCCTAATGGTTCTTTAGGCCCCGAAGTGTCTACTGTAAAAACAGTGTTTTAGAATAATTGCTTAAAGTTACATTAGTCAGGTGTGGTGCTGCACACCTGTGATCGCCAGCACTCAGGAGGCTGAGGCAGGAGGACCAGTGTGAGTTCAAGGATGGCCTCAGCTACATAGTGTATTCAAGACCGGCCTGAATTATAGAGGTAGATCCCTTCTCAAAAAGCAAGAAAAAAAGTCTGTTCTGGGTCCCCTGTAGTAGTCGGCTTTCCAGCACTATAACAAACTCCTGAAATAACTTGACTTAAAGAGAGAAAAGGTTATTTTGGCTCACGGATTTGAAGGTTTGAGACCATGATGGTTTGAACCTATGCTGAGGCAACATGTCATGGCAGGAGTGTGTGGTGTGACCACACTGCTTTCCTGTAGCAAGGAAGTAAGAAAGAAAGAGGACAGGTTGGGGCCCCACAGTCTCCACCTGTTTTCTACTTTTTAAAATTTGAGACAGGGTCTTGCAAAATTGCTAAATTCCCTAGGCTGAGCTTGAACTTGTGATCTCCCTGCCTCAGCTTCCAAGATTGTTGGAATTAGAGGTGTGGGCTATTACCCCCAGCTCATGTTGTCCTTTAAATAGCAATTATTATAACATTAGCTACATTAGAGTCTTTCTGATAGCCTTTCTCAGTCACAGAGCCTTGAAGACAACAGCTATTTCTTTTAACTGTATGTTTCCAAAGCCTACCAAGGTGTTTGGTGGGTTGGTTTATCATATCAGGAAAGAAAAGCTGAGGTCTAATTCATGGGCCCTTACAGAAGGAGGGAAAGAGATTCAGAGACTGAGGAAAACATGGCCTCCATCTCCCTGATAATCTTTTAAAATAATTCTTGTGTATAATGTGCATTGCATGGTTCCCGCACACGCTAAGATAACATAAGATAAGATAAGATAAGACAAGATAAGATAAATGCTGGCTCTTTCTCCCTTTTCCCTGATTTTCTGGAGTGGTGAGTTGAGCCTCGCAAAGGTGAAGTAATCGGCTGAGTTAAACAGCTTGATAACAGGAGGAAGGAGCCCTGCACCTTCCGGGCTGAGGAGCACTTTTCTATCCCGCAGCATGGGACAGGTCGAATGTGGAAAGGACGCTCGACCCCGCGAGTAACTGGTTAGAAATCGCTTCTTATTAAAGTGTTTCAGACATACTCCGAGGCGGGTGACCTGGGTGGGAGTCCGAAGGCCCGTCCCTTGATTTCATCAGTTATCAGCTCTTTCTCACCCCTCCCTATCGCCACCCTCCAACCTCAAGTATGTTGAGGGAAATTCTAAGCACTTCATCAAGTTCTGGCTGCATTTTCTTCATGAAACTTTCTTGTATGTTTAGTTGCTAGAAGGGGTGAGCTCAGCTAGAAAGTATTTCAATAAGATGAAACCTCCATTCTTCTATAAAAGGTGTTGGAACTCACATCCTTACAAACACCCATAATATTTGCAGGCATTTGTGCATGCTGCGACGTATGGAACCCATGATTTGGCACAATCTCCGGAGGTCAGTGAGGTTCTTCCAACTCTTGTTTCTTTGCTGAATTTCCCCTTCCCTTCCCTTGCCTTGCCTTGCCTTGTCTTGCCTTGCCTTGCCTCCCCTTCCCTTTCCATTCTTTTCCATTCCTCTCCTCTGGTTTTTGAGACAAGGTCTCACTATGTAGCCCGGTGTGGCCTTGAACTCTTGGTGATCCTCTTGTTTCAGCCTCCTGAGAGCTGGGATTACAGGCATGAAGGACCATACTTGTTTTTTTTTTTTTTTGGTTTATTTTGTGGTAGTAATTGTTTTGTGTGTTTCTAAAAAAGGGTTCTTATATTTTAATTAATTAAATATTTTTTTGTGGTGCTAGGGAACGAAACCCAGGACCTTGCACACGCTGGAGAAGTGTTCTACTACTGAGCTGCACGCCTGGCCCCTAAAATAATCCTTTTAGAGATATAGTCTACAATATTTATGAATGGAATGATGAGAGGTGGAATGATGAGAGGAATTGTTTCTAGATAACATGGTAGGGCTGGGGAAGTAGCTCACTGACAGAGCGCTTGCTTAGCATGCACAAGGTCCTCAGTTTGAATCCCAGCATGGCAGATGAAATGTAAAAGCAAACCAAACCTGGTTGTGAGGTGTGTGTGGAGGTGCAGTTGCAAGAAGACTGACTGTAGATTAGCTGAGTGTAGTGGCATTCTGGGAAGCTGAGGGAGGAAGATCACAAGTTCAAACCCAGCCTGGGCAACTAGGCAAAATGCTGTGTCAAAATTAAAAAAAAAAAAAAAAGAATAAATAAAAACAGGGCCAAACATGTAGCTCTATGTGAAGGCCCTGATTTTGACCTCTCCCAGTACACACACACACACACACACACACACACACACACACACACACAGACAAACCATACGTTATTTGCTGTGGATAGGTGATAGGTACAGAGATACTCAGTGTATTTTGCTCTGTGTTTGACATTTTTATAATGAATTATTAAGCAGCAAAGAAGCACACGTATCTGAAGGGCTTATAATCAGGGATTCTTTCTGCCTGCTCTTGCTCTTTGGTTTTGCGCTAATCACCGTGGTGGCTCGGCCCAGTCAGGTGACAGTATGTTCTCTGCTGGGTGCCAACTGGAGCCTTTCCAGAACTGCTTTGTGCCCAAGGACCCCCTGTGGAGGCTGCATGTAAATCAGGTGTCCCTTAGCCGAGGGTGTTGACAGATTTATCTGGCTGCCCTGCTTAGACCAGGTAGGTGCTCAGAATCCAGACGCCCAAAGTCAGGGGATTTGTCCTTCCTCGGGTTCCTTGCTCGCATGGGATTTATCCAGCATTACCCCTCTGTCTGCAGACCTGAGGTCTGCCTGGAGTGCCGCCAGGTGACTCCCAGTGCACCCTGTCGGGGGACCTTGGTTGGGGAGTGCAGAGGAGGGCTGGCCTTGCATTAACTCTGTTCCTCTGGGGCAATGGAAAGTGAATTGCTTCCCTGTAGGAGCCGAGTTAACCCTCTGAGCCCCAGTGAGTGACTTCAGTAATGACTACACCCGCCCTCGGAGTTCCCCAAATGGTGTTTTTAATGAGCCTTGTCTGCCCAGCACTACCAGTGCCACCGTTTAGCAAAACTGACTAGTACACCCAGCCAACAACAGGTCTGACTAATTTTTTTTTTCTTGGAATAGACCAGGTGTTCTTGCGAAGGGATCAATTGCCTATTTGTTTCAGAACTATCCGAGAAGGTGCAGCCTGGTGAGAGGGCTCGGGGAGATGAGCCCACTACTCCGAATTCACTTTCCGAGCAAGGAGCGAGGACTGGAGGGCTGCAGCCCAGCCCCTCGGCCACCTTCTGCGTTTCCATCAAGTGCGGGTTCCTTGTTTCCCATTTGCTACACGGTCTCTCTTGGGGCTTGTAGCTGCAGAGGAGAGAAGTAGCAGTAAGCAAGTTCTAACTGACAGGTTTTGAAACCGGCAAGTTAAACATGGAGACAGGTTAGCAGTTCTGTTTACAAAGCTTTAAAGCAGATCGGGCTTGAATTGATCTCCAACTTTGCGAGCAGCAGTGTTTATAAAGGAGCAGCTCTGGGATACAAAAGAAAGGTCTTCTTGCCTTTGCTGAGTATCTCCTCCTGCAACAGAGATGGCTCGAGAAATAACAAAAATGAAGTGTAGTATTTTTTAACATTTAAAATTTTATTTTATTTTATTTTATTTTTTAAAGATAAGGTCTTGCTTTATAGTTCAGGCTGATCTTGAACTCACTATGTAGCCCAAGCTTGCCTCAAACTCACAGTGATCCTCTTGCCTCAGCCTCCTGGGTAGTAGAATTATAGGTGTTCACCAAAATGCCTGGCAGGATTTTTCAATTAAAAGCGATCTTGAGATTTTTATAGAGGAATTCTGTCCACTTTCTTTTAAGCAGAAAAGCAGTGATCTTGCCTACACTGGCCTTAAAAAACAAGCTGGTTACGACAGAACAGAGGTCTGCAGTAGGTTAGGAAACGGCTCCTGTCTGAACAAGAGATTTCACCCACGAGAACATCAGAGTGTCTAGTGCCTTGGAAGAGATAATTAAACTGAATATTAGCATGATGTCTTTTTTTTTTTTTTTTTTGGTCTTTTTGAGACAGAGTCTCGCTATACAGTTCAGGTTGGCCTTGAGCTCACTTTGTAGCCCATAGCCTGATGTCTTGAAAGGGTGAACTTGCCTCTCTCAGCCGCACAGTTTATTTCTGGAGAGCACTTTATGCACCTGAGCCACCTTGTTGTCCTCGTCCTCAACCTGGTAGCACAGGACGGTAGCACAGGATGGACGCAGTCCTCTGTCCCTAGCTCCTCGGAATCTGGGCCCTGCAGCTGGAATCTGACACGCAGCCTTTGAGAGGCACAGAGCGCCTTCAGCACCAGGCTCTGTGTGCACAGCTCCCTGAGGAGTCTGCAGCCTGCTGGACGTTAGTGCACAGATTTGCCATTTGCACAGCTGCTGTGTGCTGGTAACTCTTTAATAAGGCCATCCATTCGGAGAGGCTGGGAGTGCCGCTCTGACCTTGTGGCCTAGAAAGTGGGACATTCAGCTTGGCATCCCGAGCCCAACCCTAACCAGCAGGGTGACCTTGGCCAGGGGCGGGAGCAGCTCGAGGGATTACTTCTGCTGGGTGCCATGGTACATGCCTGTAGCTTCCTGTATTCAGGGGCTGAGGCCCCTCTCCTGACATTCTCTCTTATTGGCATACTTAGCTTTTGCTGGTTGACTGGTGTTTCTAGAACAAGTAGATTTTAGGCCAGGAACAATTCCAGCTACTCAGGAGGATGAGGCAGGAAGATTGCCATTTCAAGCTCAGCCTGGGCAATTTAACCAAAATCTGTCTCAAAAAAAAAAGTAGTTGCACTCTGAAGCAAGGGTGGATTTGTATTTTTCACTTGTACATTTGGTCTTGAAGTATACCATTTACTCTATAAAAAACGTCTATCTAGCCTGGAGATGTTCTATTCACGGAAGACTCCAGAGCAGCCATTGGAACATTGTTCATGAATTTGTGGCTGAACAAGACTCATCAATAGCTTGCCTAATAAATATAGATTAAAAGGATATCCAATATCTGCCTTAAATCCACTGAGGAATATAAATTTGCAGCGAGAGATCAAGGCTGTAATGAAGGCAGCAGGAGACGGCTTTGGAGACAATTCCCTGCTGCAGCTTGATGATGAAAATCAGCCTTAACTGTGCATTTAATTTCTTTTGTGGGTTCAGAGCAGATCCCTAAAGTTTCATTTGAGGAAGGTTAATCACGATCGTCTTTGCAGCCTGGGAAGCTCCTAATATTGGGAAGAGTTGGTAAAAGGTATTTGTGTGAATAAGAATGTTTTGCTTTTTTAAAGTAAGGTGTTAATAAAAAAAAAAATCTGCCAAAATGCTACCTTTGGAGATATTCTTGAAGAAAGTAATGTAGAAAAAGATGTGGGATTTATAATACTGTACATAGCACTTAATTGCAAAGAGTACCTCTTAAAACTCTACATAAAGAGGCAAGAAGAACAAAAAAAAAACCCCAGCTCTCCATAAAATCTATTTTTCTTTTCCTAAGCAAAATTCTGTGCATTGAGAGCTGGGCATGGCGTTGCACGCCTGTAATCCCAGCACTCCAGAGGCTGAGGCAAGAGGATCGTTGTGAGTTTGAGACCAGCCTGGGTTACAGACTGAGCTCAAGGCCAACCTGGACTGCATAGCGAGACCCTGTCTCAAAAACAAAACACAAAAGACAGACAAAATAAAATGGCAGGGATATATCTCAGAGGCACAAGTGGCTGCCTAGCAAGTCCAAGGTCCTGAGTTTGATTTCTGGTACCAAAAAAAAAAAAACAAAGGAAATAAAGAAAAGAAGGAGACTAGGGGTAATGGGGTGTCTCTGTAACCTCAACACTCTGGGAGGCTGAGGCAGAGGGATTTCACATTCTAGCCCAGCCTGGGCAATTTAGCAATTTAGCAGGTTCCTCTCTCAAAGTAATAACTAAAAATAAATGGGGATGTAGCTCAGGGTGAAGACGGGTTCTAACCCCACTGCCAGGAAAGAAGGAGGAGAAGAAGGAAGAGGTAGAAAAGGTAATAATCTCTTTTCTTGATGAGAGGGAAGCAATCTTTTAATACAGGACATGTTATTGGTGCTAAGGATGGAACCCAGGGCCTCATCCATGCTAGGACACGTTCTGTCTTTCAGTCCTATGCCCAGCCCTAGAACGTTTTATTTATTTATTTATTTATTTATTTATTTATTTGATTATTTAGAGACTGGTCTCACTGTGTAGTTCAGGTTGGCCTCGTACTTGCAGTGATCCTCCTGCCTCAGCCTCCTGAGTGCAGGAATTACAGGCATGTACTGCTGTGTGCTGCTGGCCCTAGAACATTTCAGAGAGCTGAAGCAGAGCTGGAAGAGCTACCTTCTTCCTTTCTTCTTTCTCGTTAACTTCCCTTTTTGGTCTTCTTTGTGCCTCCTGGAGAAGCTTCAGGGGTCAAATAGGCCAAACTTGAGTGTCTACCTTTCAGCCCACACCCTCTCCCCAGCCCTGCGCCTTCTACTCCGAACTCTTCTTCATTTCTTTTCAGCTTTAAGCCAGAAGCTCTCCTGCTTCCCTTTGGATGAGGAAGAAACTCATGTCATTCGGGTTATAAATTTAGTCCTAGGCCCAGGTTCCCGGATGCTGCCCGCTGACTCTGTTGAGAAGTAGGAATCACACCTCTTAGGAAACACTCTAAGTATTTTGTCAGAGGTGTTAAGCTTTGCCTGCAGGTGATAGGGAACGCATGCCCTTTCGGTAGGTCATTTTCATTGTTTTGGACAGGAATGAATCCGTAATTGTAGAATTGCAGGCATCGGTGGTAATTCTGCGATGAGAGAACTTCACCAGGGATGTGTAGCTTGCTGGCAAATCATACTGTGAGGCCAAAGGTTCTTCTTGCTTCTACCCTGGCTCCCCCTTTCCGGGGTCCTAATTAACAGCAGCAGCGGGGTGGGCCAGCTGCTGATGTCTAGCGGATTATCAGTCTCTGCTTTAGAATGCCAGGACTCAGAGTCTTTCTGCCTAGCTATTCTGCTAGGTTTTGAGAAGTCATCGAATTCTGTGCTCAGAATTTTCCTTACTTATAAGACTGTTTCTGTAATGTGAACGAAAGGAAATGAACGCGATTTTTCAAAAATAGCTCCCCAACCACATGTCAATGTAGCTGAGGTTCTGTCATTACAAATGACAGGCTATGGACCCCAGAAAATAGGTGGGCCTCAAAATCTGACAAGTATAATGCACACACTTCTAGGTCAAAGTCCTTAGACCTTGTAGTCCAGGATGGTTGTAATCTGGGCCATGAGCAATGGAAACGAGCTGGGTGTAGTGGCGCACGCCTGTAATCCCAGCCCTTGGGAGGCAGAGGCAGGAGGATAGCTGTGCGTTTGAGGCTGGCCTGGGCTACAAATCGAGCCCCGGTCTCGGTTTAACAATAACCCACACCCTATGGACCAGCTTCGAGCCCCTGTCTCAACAACAAGAACAAAAATAAAATAAAATAAGTAAAATTTACAATGAAGAACAAGAGAAAAAAAAAGAGAAGAAAATGGGAGTGGCTAAATTCTAGACAAACTGAAACAATTTCTAAACCATTGCAAATCAATTGCTCAAAATTAGTATATACCAAATAGTGGAAGTATGTTCTTAGTCTATGTTTTCTGACATTGTTACATGATAAAATAACAGCATGCTTACTTTTGTATGATGTAATATATATACATATATACTGAAATCAGTTTATTTATTTGTCTTTTCGAGACAGGGTCTCTGTTCAGTTCAGGCTGGCCTTGAGTTCATTTTGTAGCCCAGGCTGGTCTCAAACTCACAAGGATCCTCCTGCCTCAGCCTCCCAAGTGCTGGGATTACAGGAGTGCACCACCATGCCTAGCTCAAAATCAATTTAAAGTGATACTTTAAAATACTGAAGCCTCTTGCTCTAAGATTGTGACATAGGAGAAAGTATTCAACACAATTTTCAGGATGGAAGTATATATTTGAGTCAGTGTAGGTTGTGTTACATCCATGTCCTTGCTTATTATGTGTGAGGCCCTGGGTTTGAAAAGAAAAGAAAAGAAAAGAAAGAAAAGAAAAGAAGTCTCCTTTTGAACCCAATATCTTTGAAAAGTCACAGATCAACTTTCCTGTCTCTCTCCCTTTCTTTCTTCCTTTTTTTTTTTTTTTTTTTTTGAGACAGGGTTTCACTATGTAGTTTAGGCTGGCCTTGAACTCATTATGTAGCCCAGGCTGGTCTCAAATTTGCAACAATCCTCCTGCCTCAGCCTCTTGAGTGCTGGGGTTACAGGTGTCCGCCACCATGCCCGGCTGCATAGTTAATTTCTGAACTGGGAACACAGGACACATGCAGGCATAAGCTGGCCCTAAAAGTTAGCATGAAGGGACCAGCCTGGACACCCCTTCATGGGATGTCTTGGAGGTGGTCAGAGAACCCTTATGACCTTGGCAAGTTATCTTTGAATGCCTTGATTTCCCCGCTGATAAAGTGGAGATAACCCCATCCATTATTCAGAAAGGACTCCTAAGAGCATCTAGGAACTCGACTGAGGTATTGGAGAAGCACGTCAGCGCCATTGTGTCTGTTCTTTTTAGTATTGCTGTAGTTACCCGAGCTGGCTTTACTTTGGCTTCAGGTCCTCTGCCATGAAGCTGTTCTCCAAGAACTGATTGTTTTTAACCTTTACTCTGAGACGAGGGGAAGGGGAAGGGGAAGGGGAAGGAAATCCCCCCTCCGAACCACAATAACAGCTCCATTGCAGCAGATCAAAACTCTGTTCATTTAGTTATCTTCAACCTCAGTAAAATCACGTTCCCAGCAGAATCTCCTGTTTTGATGGTTTAACGTTTCACGTATCACTTTAAACTTCACTTTCTAGCACTTACTTTGCATGAAACCCTGAGCTGCCAAGCTGCGAATGATTGTAGTAAGAAATGCTGTAGAGGCGGAAAATGAGCAATCCTTTTTCGAGAATTAAGGCTGCAACTATTTGAGCCATGCTCTGAGGTCAAATCAGATTCTCTTCTTTTTACCCCCAAGACAATCTGCAGTTTCCTTTTCTGTCATTTAGGTTGGAAGCAGGACAACAGTTAAGTGCAAACCAGTGTTCTGTGGGGGCTGTGAGTTTGATGCTCTCTTTCTCTAAGCCCCACTAGTCATGTGTATTTGGCTTGGGGAACTGTGTGCTTGTGGCAGGAGCTTGCACACTGGTACCTGTGCACAGTGGTGGGGAACGTTTCAGTCTGGTTGCAGAGATGCTCAGTGTGAAATCCATTCCTAACACACTGGGCAGATGGAGCGGAGTTTTTGTTACATGGCTGGGCATTGCTTCTTTCTTCGGGGAATATAAAAGGTGCATGCAATACTTTTCAGTTGAAAGTTACCACGAAACTTCATCATCTGAACCTCAAAATCGACTCCTGAATTTACACAAAGAACAAGCTGGCTGTAACTCCCTGTTTGATCTTGGTTAAGTTCCAAAAAAGCCAAGGATAGTTCAAAGAAGGGCCAGGGGCGACTCTGCACAGTAATCCGTCCTCTTGCCTTCCCCTCTCCTCCCTGACCCCATCCCTCGGTCTGAACTCTGGTCTGTATCCATTTCAATAACCCCGACACCTTGGATCCTACAACACCCGGGAAGTGCCTTTCCTTATTGATACTGACAGGCCCTTCGGTCACAAAACGTCCCTCAACAGATGTTGGAGAATGTGATCATGAACCAGAGGGATATCTGTTTCCACCGTTAAGGCTGTTTTATTTCTCGCTCTCTAAATTCCACTGGATAAGGTTTAATTGTTTTCTTTTTTCCCTTCAGAACGTCCTCTTGAGGATTTAGGATACAGGAAAAGGAGTTAGGGCTTCAGATAAAGTGCTGACTTTGCTTTAACATGAGCTGCTCCCTCCTAACTGCCCCAAAAGGAACTGGAGAGAGTATAAAGGACATTTACAAAGAAATACCAATATTAAAACAAGAATGGGTTTATTTTCTTATTCAAGATACAGTTTTCCTTTTTTTGGTGTCACTAGGCGGTTCAGGCCTTGAACTCATGGCGACTCTCCTGCCTCAGCCTCCTGAGTGCTTGGATTATAGGCGTGCACCACCACACCTGGCCCAAGGTCAAGGGGAACTAATAATGTGAGTGCAAGGCACACTTTGAAAGTTATGCAGATTGTGTATTGCATGAGGGGTCTGTGTGTGTGTGTGTGTGTGTGTGCGCGCATGCGCCATATTTATGCTGTTTACAGTGGGACGCTGACATCCTTCCTTCAAGCGGATATGTTCCTACTCTGAGCTCTGGAAGACCTTTGTGGCTGCCTCCACAGACTGTACACACCGGGGGTGACTCCGTTTGCCCTGAGAGGTGAACCGTGAGGGGCTTCTGCTTCCCATCCAAGAGGCTGGACCCAGCCATCCTGTCTGAGCAGCCAGGGCCACATGGAGAAACCATGCATTGTCCTCATCTGCAGCTGTAGCTCTGGCGGGTGGGGTGGTGGTGGTGGTGGTGGTGGTAGTTGTGTAGACAGGTGACCAGTGACTGTAATTGCAGTGTATTATTTCAATGGGAATTAATTTTTTGAAATAGAATTCTTCTTTTTTGGGTAAATAAGTAAACCTAAGGGAGGTGATGATTCACCTTCATTATGGTGACTGTGGTGACCTCTAAATCATCTCTTTGGCTATATATTACTTTTTCTGTAAAACCATCAGGGCTCTGCTTTTGCAAGATGACAACTTTTTCTGTTTGCTTGTTTTTTGTTTTTGAAACAGGGTCTCTCTGTGTAGTCCAGGCTGGCTTTCAATTCACTATGTAGCTCAGGCTGGCTTGATGCTCCTGCCTCAGCCTCCCAAGTGCTGGGATTACAGGCCTGTGTCACTATGCTCAGTTTATTTTTATTCATTTATTTATTTATTTTTTGGTGACAGGTTCTCGTTGTGCAGTTCAGGCTGGACCTGAGCTCACTTTGTAGTCCAGGCTGGCCTCCAACTTGCAACGATCCTCCTGCCTCAGCCTCCTGAGTGCTGGGATTACAGGTGTGTGTCACCACGCCCGGCCCCATGTGACTGGTTTAATAATTGTGTCTGTTAGGTGATAGATACAGGAAGGCAGAAGGCATTTAATGGGAAGAGGGGAGAAAATAACTGTACCTGCGTTGTCTTAACTGCGTTTCTCTCATTGCTGGGACAAAATAGCTGACACACAGAGTTAAACAGGAAAAGGTTTGTTTAGCTCACAGTTTGTGAAGGGTTCAGTGCATAACAGGCTGACTCCAAGGCAGGGCCAACAGTTGGGGCGGCAGAAAATGGCAAAAGCAACAAGATCAAAAACGGAGAGGAGCAAGTCTCCTTTCCTCCTTTATATTGTACGCAGGCTGCCCGCCCTAGGGTGGGTGTAGCACTCACACCATCTCTGTGCCCTCCTCCTGCACAGGCGCAGGTTGTTTACAGAGTGAGGACCCTGGCCCCCTGCTGAGTCACTCAGTGAAACTTCTGCACTTCTCAAACTGACACAGTGAACAACATCCTAGAGGGAAAGGGCATGTCCTCCACACTGTAGGTTGTAGAACTGCTCTTTGGTTAAGCTTCTAGACTTCTCAAGTGGGCAAAATGTATCAACCATAACATGTACCTTTTGGTGTTGCATGTCCAGGACCTGGATGGGGCTTGGCACATGTGCTGCCTCACCTGGCTAATATGTAAGTTTTTGTGTGTATAGAGAGAGCTTCAGAGAAGCAAAGACTCAGAGGGCTTCCTGGACCTGGCGGATTACCAGGGACAGTCAGCATACAGAGGCGAAGGACAAAGGAAAATGGTCGGCCTTCCTGGCGGTCAGCTGCAGAAGTCAGTAATAGAAAAGCAGGGTCTTTCTCGGCTCACTGGTACAGCCTGTCTGCGTGCCTGTTCTCTGTCTCCAGTGATCAGGGCTATCTTTCTTCTTCCTCCTGGTATAAGAGAGGGGAGGGAAAGGGCTTTACAGAGGGAAATTCACATCCTGCTTTTAGGTAGATGGGAGCAGGACAGAGATCTCTTTCTGCATTTGCTTCTTTTTCCTAGCCCTGTTTCTAATTTTTAATTCTGACACAGGGTCTTACAAAGTGAACCAGGCTGGTTGTGAACTTGGAACTCTCCTGCCTCAGCCTTCTGAGTAGCTGGAGTTACAAGGGTGTGTCACTGTGCCTGGCTGCATTTGCTGCTTGTTGGCTTTTGTTCAAATGAGTCCTCAAGGCTGGGCATGGTGGCACACGCCTGTAATCTCAGCACTTCGGAGGCTGAGGTAGAAGGATTGTTCAGAGCTCAAGACCAACCTGGGCTACAAAGTGAACTCAAGGCCAGCCTGAACTGCATAGCGAGACCCTGTCTCAAAAACAAAAAACCGAAGACAAAAAACAAAACAGTCCTTATGCCATAGTGAGTGACATTTGGGGTAATATACATGTATACACTATGGCGCTGAGGTTGGAGCTCCGAGCCCATGTGTGCCAGCACAGCCCTAGAAAGCCTATTCTGACCCACCTCTTCTGGGCCGAGGTGCCCTTCTGGGGACCTGCTCCCTGCATGGGTGTCCTGGGCATGGGGGACAGCAAGCCTTTCTGGACCCACAAAGCCCAAGGGAGGTTTCGGCCCACAGGAGTAGTCAGTGGACATCTGTGAGTGTTGCCTGAAGCACAGCAAGCTGGCTGGGGCATCCCCATGGGCCCCTGCTGGGCAGCACACTGTGCTCTGGGCTCATGGAAAGCAGAGAAGCAGCAGCCAGCAGCTCGTCCTCGGGCAGGATGTGCCGTCCCGAGGTGGGGAGCGTGGGCAGGTGACCGCTCTCAGATGTCAGCTCCTGCGAGCTCTGCTGCCTCCAGAGAGCCCCTTGCTCCAAGTCACACTGCTTCTGGGATATTCTGAGTCCCATGCCCGACTGCAGGAGGATGGAAAGGTCTGGCCATTTCGGCCCCATGCAGGCCCCAGATGGGCAGTCTGTTCTCTAACGGTGCTGCCCATGTGGGCAGAAGCTTTGTTGAGCCGATCACAGTCCAACTCCTCCTTTGCCTGTTTCCTGTTCACTCGTTTATTCTCGTGGTGCTGGAGGTAGAACCTGGGCCACACGCTTGGTGAGCACTCTACCCGCAGCTCTTCCTGCTATTATTTTTTTCCCTTTTTTTTTTCAGACAGGGTCTCACTAAATTGCCCAGGCTGGCCTTAAACTCTCATCCTCTGCCTCAGTCTCCCCGGTGCTGAGGTTACAGGTATGGGCCTCTGTACCTGGCCCTACTGATATATTCTTGTCTCTCAGTCCTCATTAGTCCTTTACCTCTTTCCCTCTCTTTTCCTACCACTTTGGGCTCTTTCTTCTTTCATTTGTGTTTCTTATTATTTTTTCCAATGTTAGGGTGGGACCTCGGGCCTTGTGCCTGCTGGGCAAGTGCTTTATCACTGAGTTGTTCCCTCAGCCTCTTTCAGTTCTTACAAGATTAATGGGGTTTTTGTCTCCTCTCAGAATCTGACACCTTTTAATTCTGTCCCACTGGATGTCAAGCAGAGACTGTGCGAAAGAAATCAAGAGAGGAGGCAAAATCAGTGGTTCTCATTGTCTTTCTCTGCAGCCCACCTTCGCCACCTTTCTTCATCATCCTGTGACGGGTGATCTTGATTGTCAACGTGGTTGGATTGAGAAACGCCTAGGAAATTAATGAAGTCCACTTCTAAGGTATTTCCAGTGAAGACTGGCAGGTGGGACAATAAACTGAAGGAGAGACCTGCCCTGAAAATAGGTGGCACCATCCAAAAGCTTGGTGGCCTGGATAGGGCAAGATCAGAAGACAAAGGAAGCCCACTAGCACGGGCCATTTCACCTTCCCTAACTTCTTTCTATCCACTGTAAAGTGTGCAGGTTTCCTCCTCCAAGCCCTCTCTGCCATTATGTTCCTGCTTTACCACTGGTCAAAATAATGGAGTCAATATACCATGGACTGGAACCCCTGACACCATGAGCCAAAATAACTCTTTCCTCTTTTTAAGTTGTTCATCCCAGGTATTTTTGCCTCAGTGACAAGAAGCTGGCTAACACACATCCTAAACCCCAGCCTCTCCTTCTCCTTCCTTCTTACTGCCTGGAGGCATTCTCTGGACGGAGGAGGGCTGGGGAAGGCTGATAAAGACAGAGGCCAAAGGCAGGCTGAATGGAGGGGGCCCATCCAGGTGACACATAGGATGTGAGTGACAGGAAGGCTTCCCATTACAGACAGGGCTTGAGGGCCAGGAGTGACAGGAAGAAGCAATGAGCAATGAGGAGCGAAGGAGACCGAGATCCACCTGCAGCAAGGAGCCTGCAGGAGCAGCCGTGTCGGGGAGCAAAAGACACAGGGCAGTGGCAGGTGACAACACAGACATTCTGGAGAACAGAAGGGTGTTCAGGGAGGAGAGCCAAGGCCACAGAGGGTTGACTTTTTTTTTTTTTTTAAGGATTAAGAATGAATCACTGTTTTCATAAGCATCAGTGCACATGCCATATGTTAGGTGTTGCCAGGGTGGAAAACACCACACAGAACAACACGGCTCCAAACAGGCCCGGCGGCTCTGACTGTGCTCCGTGGGACTTGTGGGAGCTGTGTGGGCCCAGGTTCCCCCAGGGATGAGCTCATGGTCTCAGCATCTCTGGGGCCTGATCCTCACCCCTCCCTCCTATAAAGTGAAACTCAAACTCCTATAAACCTCCTAACCCACCCTGGCCGGCTCGGGAGGTTAGACAAGGGTAAAGTTAGCCGCATCCCTAATAACAGATTCCACAGCGTGGAGGTCTCAATAAACACCCTGTCATTAATTACAGGGAGAAGGGAACAGGATACTAATTCAGGGCATAGACTGCTTTGAAAATCTGCTGAACGCGCCGACCCTCTCCCCAGCAAAAAAGCACATGTAACATATCCACGCCTGTTTTTGTTTACCGTGTGCGGATGTTTGTTTAAAATCCTGAGGCTGAGGGGGCTCATGGGTCCCTGGGTAAGAAACCCGCACCTTGGACATCCTTTTGCCTCTGTGATCCAGGTGCACAGGAGGCTGAGCGGCCCCCACGTGTGCCGCGAGGCAGCCTGGAGCTCCACTGCGCCCCACAAGGCTGTTCTAGCTCCTCTGGGAATTTGCAAGCTGAGCACGAGGGAGTCAGGCCTATTGATTTCTCTGTTTTCTGACGCTAGGGATGGAGCCCAGAGTCCGGCACTTGCCAAGCACCTGTACCCCACCGAAGAGCGACACACTCCCAGCCCTATTTTTAGTTTTCTTGACTTTTCAGTAATTGCCGGGGCTTTTAGAAAAGAGAGAGATAGTGCTGATGGTGATAGTGATGGTAACAATTGGTTTCTTTGTTGAGACGGGGTCTCACTATGTAGCTCAGCCTGGCCCTGAACTCACTATATAGCCCAAGCTGGCCTTGGACTCCCAGCACTCTTCCTGCCTCAGCCTCCCAAGTTCTGGGACTACAGGTGTGTGCCACCATGCCTGGCAGAAAAGGAAGAAATTAGACTGTGCTTCTTCTATCTTTTGACTGAGTCAGAAGTGCATTCTCCAGCTATTTCTTCCTCCTCTCCCACTCAAAGAAGATGGGGCATCTGTGAAGTTTGAGGTTTAACGAGACACTATCTCAGGAAGAGAGGTAATGTTAGCAACCACATGTATGACAGTGGCAGTCTCCCCTTTGTTGGAAAAATGAGGACCATCTGTGACTGGATGGAAAATATTGAAGAAGCAAAGAGAACGCCGCAGTGTATGTGCTGACGTCTTGTGCAGTTTTCTCAAACAGTGCCCTGGGCAGCGTACAAATTCTCTCTTTTTTAGCATGGGGGATTAAACTCAGGACCTTCACACTAAGCTATATCCCCAGCTCTTTTTTATTTTGAGGTGAGGTCTTGCTAAGTTGCCAAGGCTGGCCTCAAACTTGAGGTTCTCCTACCTCTGCCTCCCAAGTAGCTGCTAGGCTTACACCTGAGCACCACCATAATAGACCACAAAGGAATTTTGATTGTCTTCATTAATGTTCATAGTAATTCACCCTTCCTACCCTTGCTGCACTTTCCGGATGTACACTTTTGTTTGCTTTCTGTTTTTTGACACTGGGTCTGGCTGTGTAGCCTAGGCTGGACTCGAACTTGCAGAGATCCTTCTACCTCAGTCTCCCAAGCAGCTGGACTCACAGATGTGTGCCACCATGCCTGGCTCAGCTGTTGGTGTTTGCTGAGCTGTTAGTATCTCTTTTTTCTGCTAATGGCACCTCATTTTCCCTTTGGAAGACTCCCCACTTCTGATGCATTTGGTACAAGCGGTGCTGGTCTCTCTCAGGCCAAGGATTGATGTCCGGTTAGACTTCTCAGGTTGAATTTCCATAGCGTTTGGACTCAGAGGCTCTTTTCCGTCTTCTGTGGTGGAGTGTACTAAAGGTTAAACCCAGGGCTTTCGCTTTGAGTTAAATGTGGCCCTTTTTCACTTCTTATTTTGAGGCTGGGTCTTGCTAAATTTCTATATTGCCCAGGCTGGGCTGAAACTTGCAGTCTTCCTGCTTCAGCCCTCAGGGTGCCGAGATTACTGGCATGTGTCACTGCACTGGGCTTCCCCAACATTTTGTTTTGAGACAGGGTCTTGCTATGTAGTCCAGACTGACCTCAAACTCACCGTAACCCAGACTAACCTCAAACTCACAGTGATCCTCATTCCTCCACCTCTTGAAAGCTGGGATTATAGGCATGTGCCATCACACTCAGCCTGTTCCTGGTACTGGGAACTGAACTCACAACCTTGCACTTGCGAGGCCAGTGGCGTACCACTGAACTACATCCCCAGACCCCACCCAACATTTAAAAAAATTTTTACTTTGAGTCAGAGTCTCACTAAATTGCTCAGGGCGGCCTTGAACTTGCAATCCTCCGGTCTCAGTTTCCAGAGCAGCTGGGGTTACAGGTGTGCACCACCGCTCCTCACTTGAACTGAGAGTTTCCAAGATGGAAAAACATTGGTTCTGATTCCTTCTAACAGTAGGACTCAAAAGTGTTCTGTATATCTATCTCCTGCTGCCTGGATAGGTGCCTGCTCCTGCTGGCGTTGAGCTTCTTACTGTTTCCCTCTGTGCTTCTCAGTAAATTTCTTATTTGCAGAAGGTAACTGGAGCTCAGGTCTATTGCTTGAAGCCACAAATCTGAGCAGATACAGTGAGTGATAAAGCACAGGTATGCATGATGCCTGAAGATCCCGCGTTTGGTTGAGCTGCAGTGTTCTGCTACAAAAAAATTAAAAGAGGCTATATAGATACTTTGAGATGAGACTTAAGATCCTGAGTTCCTATTTCCTGGAGGTGTTTTTTCTTTCCTTTTTGGTACCAGGATTCAAACTCAGGGTCTCACACTTGCCAGGCAGGCGCTGTGCCACTGAGCGACATCCCTGGCTGCTGGAGATGCTCTCATATTGGCTGGAAGGCCATTTGGCAGGGTTATTGCCAAGACACTCAAGCATTATATAAAGAGGGAAAATACAGAAACAAAGCTTTGTAGATGGGGAGGGGAGGGGACGTTGAAGGGAGGGTAGGGGGATGGGGAAAAGAGAAAGTATTTTGAAAAGTAAAAAGTAAAAGGGGTTCTATGAAGGGGTTTTGAAATTCATCTTCAACCTAAATTCTAAATCTCTTGCAGGTCATTTGTTGTCAGTGTGTGAGTCACATATGGTAACACCCGGGCAGCTGAGGACACTTGTAGCCAAGTGATGATACACAGACACGAGTTGTCCCAGGACTGTATGTGCCACCTTTAACAGCCCCACCAGCTATTAGCAAATCTTTGCTTTAAATGTGCAAACCACCCATAGGATTTGGGCAAGGGCGCATCTACTTGGAGGGATATAATTTTGCTACCCGCATGCGAGGCAATCATTTGTAAGCCATATGAGTTATGACTGGCTTTTAAAGCAGCAGTTGCTGTAATAAAAAAATAAATTCAACTTATGGAAAATTTCAACCATTTCTCTGCATAGTTCTTTCATTTCCAGTGGGATTCAGTAGGGGCCTTGGGAAAGGAGGAAATTTTCCTACTTGTAGTCATTTCACACTGAGCTGCTAGAGTGGAGCGGTGAATGAGGCTGAGTGAGTGAGTGAGAAGCAGGGAATAATGAGATGAATTTACGATTTATTTCAATGCCTTCAATTCTCAAGGCGTGTTTTAAAATATGCTTCTTTTCTGGGTGGCATGTTACTGAACCACAAAGCTTGCTATTGTGTGTGCCTGGACTGCACAGGAAAAATACTATAAGGGGTTGTTTGGGGCCATCTTGGTTCCTAGTGGTGGGTTACAAATCAGCTTTTCATTTACTCTCTGCAACTTATGATCATCTGCTCCCAGTGATCAGGAATAGACCATTCTCTGATTTAATTGCACATCTTTGAGGTCACCCTTAAAAATAAGACATCTTAGCTGGCCCTGGTGGTGCATGCTTGTAATCCTAGGATTCTGAGAGGCTGAGGTAGGAGGATTACAACTTTAAATTCAGCATGGGAAAAAAAAATTGGGGGCACTAAGGCTGTAGCTCAGCATAGAGGTCTGTACTAGAAAAAAGAAACAAGCTGGGTATGGTGTCACATGCCTGAAATCCCAGCACTTGGGAAGCTGAGGCAGGAGGATTGCTGTGAGTTGGAGGCCAGCCTGGGCTACATAGTCAGTTCAAGGTTAGCCTGAACTACATACAAAGACCCTATCTAAAAAACAAAACAAAACAAAACAAAACAAAACTCCTGCCAAAACAAAAAAGAAACAAGTACAAAACCAACTCAGATGGACTTTTCTTTTTTCTGTTGAAATGGGGTTTTGCTATGTATTCCAGGCTGGTTTTAAACTCACTGTGTATGCCAGGTCGGCCTTCAACACATGGGAATCTTCCTGCTTCAGCCTATCAAGTTCTGGGATTAGAGAGGGGCACCACTCCAACCAGCTCAAGATGGTCTTTCATCGTGCAAACACATAAGTGTTGCTCGCTATATGCTAAGTGTGGCACCATTTAAAATTTGGTGGGAGCTGGGCGTGGTGGTGGATGCCTGTGTAACCCCAACATTCTGGAAGCTGAGGCAGGAGGATGGTTGTGAGTTGAAGACCAGCCTGGGTTACAAAGTGAGCTCAAGGCCAGCCTGAACTGTATAGCCAAACCCTGTCTCAAAAAGACAAATAAAATAAAATAAAACAAAATTTGGTGGGGTGCAGCAGGTGTTTAACATGCGTCCTAGGCTCAACTCCCAGTACTGCCACCACACACACACACACACACACACACACACACACATGCGCACGCACATGTGATGTCTCACAAAGGTCAGGGCTTCCTCTGGAACCTATCAAATAGGTAAAATTGACAAGGAGCATGTGGCTACTGCTGATATTAATTCGGCGAACATTTAGTAAGCAGACGTTGTGTTCTGGTTGATAAATAAAGGTGATCACTACTGTTGAACAACTCAGTCCTACAGGAGAAAGCAATACACGTTAACTCATTCCAGTTCGAGATCGTTAGGAGTACGCATGCAGGGCCCACCTAAATGAGTCAATCTTGTTTTGCACAGTGCTACGGTGAGCGCTCTGGTGACCATTTCTAGAGAGGAATGCCTGCAGAAATGGTGAAGACTGAGCAGGAGGAAGAACGTGAGCCAAGATTTGGAGGTGACCAGACGTGCGTTCTGGTTAATCTCGGTTGTCAACTTGACTGGGTTGAGGGACGCCTAGAAAACTGGCAAAGCATAGTTTTCCTCCCATGTGTCCCACATGTTCGAGAGCATTCCCAGGAATGACCGGTCTGTGGGTCTGCAAAGTGAGCAGGCCAGACGGGCCTTGAAGGTGGGCAGCGCCATGAGGAAGGCGGGAGGCCGAAATACAACCTAAAGCGTTAGACCCGGAAGCTTGCACATGTGCAGCTTCGTTCTGCTGGAGCCTGTGCACTTTTTGGCGCTTCAATCTCCTTTTCCAGTCAGACGTCAGACGCGAGGGTCTTCAGCCTTTGCACATGGGCTTGCACCAGATACCTTCCAGGCTTCAGTCTCGCAGTGGGGCTGCCTTATCAGTCTTTCTCGTTCTGAGGCATCCGGCTTCCTGCACCGAGCAGGAGCTACTGGTTTCCCTGCCTCTCCAGCCTGTGTTTGGACATTTTAGGACTATCCAGCCTCCCTCTGGTTATGTAAGTTCATCTTATAAATCTCCTCTTTTTTTTTTTTTTCCTTTTTTGAGACAAGGTCTCACTGTGTAGTCCACGTGGCCTCGAACTCGTGACAGTCTTTCAGATACCATAGTGCTGGGGTTATAGGCTTGCGCGCCACGCTGGTTTAAATCCCCTCGTCATTATATATATGATTTTTTTGTTTTTTTGCTTTTTCAGTACCAGGGATTGAACTCAGTACCTTGTGCTTGCAAGGCAGGCACTTATTCCACTGAGCTATATCCCTAGCGTCATTATATATATGAGACGGTTGTCCTGGAGAAGCCTAACCTCTTTAGGACTGGGGCGTAGAGGAGAGTCTTGCTACCCAAAGGGTAGTCCCCAGAGGCGCAGCATGGTCGTCACCTCAGGTGTTCAGATGCTGACTTGCTAGGCCGGCGAGCGGCCCACGAAGCCACATTTCTCACAAGTTCCTGGGTGGTGTTGATGCCAGGGGCCCGTGGACTGCACTCTGAAGAGCAAGGAACTGGAGCCGCTGAGCCTAAGGTCTGTGGTGCGGAGCAGCGGAAGTGGTGCAGGCGGCGTCACGAGTTCTGTTTTCACCTCTGCAGTTCTCTCCCCTTGTCCATGGCTGTAATTCCACAGGGTGTCAGTTACTGTCATTCATCTTAAACGATTTTGGTTTCCCAGGCTAAGGGGCGTTATGGACTGGCTATCAATATGATGGTGCTTGGGAAATTGGAGGGAAATAAGAGAAACAATGAAAACAAACGCCGTGTGGTGAGAAGACACAGAACAGATGGCCCCTGTCCTAGGACTCTTGACTTAGTATGTAGGGACCTGCTGGGACAGTTGTTCATTTTTTAATTCCTCTGATCGCTCGACCCTGTATCTGACTATGTTAAGTGCTGAAGGCCCTACAGAGGGTTGATGGTCCTGTGTGAGGAGAGAAAGAGGGACTATGGTATTTTGACCTGAACTTGAACTCAGACTTGGAAATCCGTTTTTCTTCTTTCTCTTTTCTAGAATATTCTGTGGGAGAACAAAAGAAAGTGCAGATCTGGGTTATGTGCAGGACTTGAATAACTGTAGGCCAAGGAGTTCAATATAGAGGACTGATGAAGTGTTGCTGACTTGTGGAGAGATGAAGCACACAGTTGTGGGGTGGACCGCAGTCCAAATGTGTACTCTCAGAGCTGTTTTTAAAGTCGTATAAGAGGTTGTCTAGATAAGATCTAATATAATCGAGACATGGCCCCACATTTCATCTCAGAAGAATGACAAAATTTTAGTTTGACCCATACTTGGCCCAAATACCATCATTGAAGTGTTAGTGGTACCTAGATGGATGAGATTTTAAAAATTATTATTTGGCTTTCAGTATAACTGAAGAGGAAAGGACCTGAAAGTTTGCCAGAAAAGATTGTTAGTGGATGGGGAGAGAGATGTAAAAATGATTGTGATTTCCCTGCTCCTCACTCCACGGAGATAAATTAAGGCAGAGGTAAAGGGCAAGAGAGACTACAGTTCTACACCCTTGAGAAGTCTCCTTGTCCTTTACTGATGAGCAACTTTGGGCCAGATACTTTTTTGTGTGGTACCAGGAACCGAACTCAGGACCTCACACTTGCCAGGCAGGTACTGTGTCGCTGAGCTATATCTCTGGCCCAAGCCAGGTACTTTTCAGAGAATATAATTTGATTCTCTACTAGCCTCATGGTCAACGGTCTTTACAAACATTTTGCAGTTAAGTATGTTGAAACTTAGAAAAGTGGAGTAGCTTCCCCAAAGTGACACAGATTGTACGGGGCAGACTTATTTGAATCCAGGTGCCTGGCTAGTTGTGCTGTGTCTGATGTGGCAATGTGTATCAATATCATGGGCACTTTGATTTGTCCTGGAGGATTCAGGACTCAAAACTAGTGATTTTTGGAACAGGTCAAAATCCCTGTCTAGTGGATCTGATGAAGTCAGTTGTCTCCAGGGTAAAGTTTCAATGAGTTCTTTAGAGACTTTGTGTGTGTGTGTGTGCGCAACAGGGTCTCTATTCCAGGCTAGCCTTGAACTCATTGTGTAGCCCAAGCTGCATACAACTCAAAATCCCCTTGCTTCAGCCTCCCGAGTGCTGGGATTACAGATGTGTGCCACCTCACATGGCCCTCAGACACTTTTTAAATAAGAGAAATGAGTATTGAATGCCATCTTGAACCCTTAGAGAAATTTTTATACCTTTAGTAAAGAATAAGACTTACTGGTATCCATAGTATCTTGAAGCCTAAGGAAGCAATATGCAGCCCTCTAGGAATAGAAAAATTCTTAGTTGGAGGGGCTTTGCCAGCAGGATTGAAGATGCTTCGTGACCAACCAGTAGAAATTTGGATCCAGGCATTGTGGCTCACACCTGTAATCCCAGCACTTGGGAAGCTGAGGCAGGAGGACCTCCAAGAATTTGAGGCCAGCATGGGCTGCATAGTGAGACTCTGTCTCACTAAATAAAAACAAACAAAACAGAAAAAAACAAGAAATTTGGAAAAGTAAGGATCAGGCGTACCTTTGAGCCCTAGGACTTCAGTCTCCCTTTTTCTGGGAAGGGGCCCACTAGATACCGAGGGAAGGCTGGGTTCCGCACCCGGTGTACTGTATTGTCTTAGAAAAAGGCGCGATGACCTGCTGAGAGGTGAAGCTAGAAGTGGGTGGATGATGCTAAAGGCTATTTGTAGACCTGGGAGAGGCAAAGAGAGTGCCGTCTGGGAGAGACAAACAAGTGATCCAACAAAAGCAGATACAAAGTAAGTGGATTTGAGTTATTTCCCAGTTTAGTGATAGATAGAAGAGAACTGAAACATTTTCTAAAAAATTTCCTAGAATCAGTTTCCCCAGCTATAAAATGAGAGTAAGCCTGGAGGATCACTTGAGCCCAGGGGTCTAGGCCAGCTTGGGCAGCATAGGGACACCTTGTCTCAGAACAAAACCCAAATGAACCACGACGAAAGGAGACTGGTTGGTCTCATTAAGCGAGAGTAAATGTGGGATAAGCGAAGAGCTGAACACTGTGTGTATGGAGAGGGGGTGCCCAGAACAAGGTGCTGTAGGAAAAGATCATTGATCTAGAAGTTTCAACTTTGAGATGTGGAAAGAGGAAAATTATGACATGGTTCTAAAAGGATGCTCTTTCCCCCCAAAAGGATTTTAAAAAGTGATCACCCATTAAAAGATAAAGTCACTCTAGTAACTAAAGAGCCGTCAGTTAGGATCTTTGGGCGGAGATAAGGGGGGTGATGGAGCCCCTATCTGTGAGATGCAGCAATGTCATGGAAGTTCTGTGGGTCCACACGCGGTATGGTCCGTGCTGACTAATCTGTTTCGATGGGCAATGGCTGTGTCAGTACTTTAACTCATTAGTCGGCAAGCGTGTGTCGCCAGAGTGACTTTAAATTTGCTCTACAACACAGGAAAGTCTCTTGATTTTTCTGAAACAAATGGGATTTGGCTCTTTGGGGACTACCTCCTAGGGCTGGTAATTTGATGAATATACAGGCAGTCCATGGGCTGTGTGTCCTAACTCTCGTTACGGTTTGCGTGTGGGATGTCCTCCAAAGGCTCATGTGTTGAAGGTTTAATCCCCAGCGCAGCATCGTTCAGAGGTGGGGCTTTGGCTGAATCATGGGGGCCCTAACTTGGCCAGTGGATTGAATGATTGACTGGTGGGCTCATAATTTGATGGGCAGTTGGGAGGTGGCTGAAGTTTAGGAGGTTGTGCCCTGGTTGAAGGGAGTGAGCTCTCCTCCAATGCACACTTATGCCAGGATGCTCTACCTCACCAAAGGCCAGAAACAAAGGAGCCAGCCAACCACGGACTGCAGCCTCTGGCATCAAAATAAATCTTTCCCTCTTCAGGCAGTTTCTCGCAGGTGTTTTGTCATAGCGATGGAAAGCTACTTAACACACCTTAAAACTTCCTAACTCAAAGTGTGGTCCTCAGATGCTCCTTAGAAATATGGAATCTTGGGTCCTACCCAAGACATACTCGTTCAGAATTTAGATTTTAACAAGAGACTCAGGCAGGTGGTTCATGTGCCCATGCAGTTTGGGAAGCAGTGATGTGAAAGACTTAGAAGCCTATGTAGTCCGGAAAACTGATTTTTCACACCTTCTCAGTCACTGCTAAAATACTGTGAAATACTCTCAAGTTGAGTGGCTGCCTCATAGAAGGCAGGCTTTTGCACTTTCTCTGAGCTTTTTCTTTTTTCTGTCAGAGGTCCTGCCACCACCGGGGACCTGGGTGCCCAGGTCCCTGCCACTCTCAAAGCACCAGCATCCGTTGTCATTCTCTGAGAACCAACCACAGCCCAGACACTTGGGACCGAAAGTCTCCTCTCGTATCACGGCTGCCGTTCTGAAGGAGGGAGGGAGGGAGGGTCACCGTGGCTGGAGCAACACAGGCTGGTTCTTCCAAACATCTACAAGACACACTTTTTTTTTAATGCCTCTGTGAAATGGGTACCAGGTACGGGTAGCCAGTGACTCTTCTCGAGAGGAAAAACACTCAGGTCTAGATGAACCAGGAGGCCAGCAGCTCCTCTACAACATGGGAAAACACTATAGGAAGGGATCCAGGTGCAAGTTTAGCTGGACCTGTGACTCTGGGGGCCGGGCTATAATTCTGTCCTGTGGAATAATCCCTGTGTGTGTACAGTAGGCCTCTTTCTTTAGGTCTGAGCAGTCACTTTACAGTGGACCTCGGTTCATGAACTTAATTTGTTCTATAATTCTGTAAAAGATGGCCATGTTTGTTGGTGTGGGAAAGATGGCTGCAGTTGAGTTCCGCACCCGATGCAGAGTTTGTAAACAAACATGAAATTTTGCCAACTGCTTCTGTTTATAAACCTAATTGTTTGCAAACAAAAGCATTCCCGAGCCAAGGCGCTGCTGTATTTCCTAAATGAGCATCAAGACATAGTTCCAAGATTATTTAGATGGGCCACACCCTTCCTCCCAGAGCAAACAGATAACAACTTGTGTTCTCAGAACAAACAACCAAGAATTTCCAGGACATTTCAATTACTTATTGTGAAATGGCAACAGAAAACTTGAAATTACGGCTAATTCAAGAAACTCAAAATCTGCACTTTTTTTTTGTAGGTAATTGATGTTTTGGGAAAAGTAATTTGATTGAAACTCCTAATTCAGTATTATTGCATTTGAAAATAACAAAACAGACATTGCCACTGTAGCATTTCACTGACTAAGCTTTTCAGGATTCATTTATTATCACGAGGTTGCACGTCTCACAGGAAGAGAAAAACACCGATGTAAAAACCTAGCATGAATCTGAGCTGCGGGATAAATGTTTGCAGGTTTTATTTATTTTTGCCAGTGAAGGTAAGAGGCTCCCCAAGCCCCATTGCTGGGGACTGAACTCAGGACTTTGAGCAGAATAAATGTGCACTCTGCCACTGAGCTAAAATCTCCCTGAAGGTGAATTTTATTTATTTATTCATTCATTATTTTTCCCACAGTGCTGGCCATCAAGCTTGAAACATCAGTTTGTGGGCTGGGGTGCTACTCAGTGATGGACCCTTGCCTAGCGTGTGTGGGTCCCACGGCCCCCGGCCACCCCCCCAGCTCAAGTGCATTGTGCTTATATCGAAGTGGTCTAATCTCTACTGACTGTTTCTGTAATTAGATCATTTCCTCTATCACTGTAAGTGAACGACATTGAATGTATAGATGGATTTGTCTTAAAATTTTTATTCAATTGGCCAAAAGAAATTTTTCACGTGAGCCCACAAGTCTTCAGATCCAAGGTGAAGGCTCTGCTTCTCATTTAAATGTTGTCAAACTAAGAAGGATTTGATTGCTGCTGGATTTTGCATAGGTCAGCATAGTAGAAGCTTAGTCATGCAAATCCCTATCACTTAGCATGTCCGCAGCCCAGAAAGACAGAGCTGTGTTTCCATATTTTATCTGTGTTTGTAGTTGAAAGCGTGCTTTCTATTGTGCTTTCAAAGAACAGATGTCAAGACAATGTTTAAAGCACATAACCCGAGGATTGAAAAATGTTCTTCTGCTTTTGAAAGAAAAAAAAGAGAGAGAAACCACAATAATGAATTCAGTCTGCCAGTTTGTATTTTCAAGGAATATTTTAACTGTTGAGGGACTTTCCAGCACCTACTCTTTAAATATCACCCTCACAGTGTCAGTGAAGGCCAGAGCCATTCTGGACTTCCTGTCTGCTTTGTGGACTTGCCAAGACAGCAGTATGTAAATCAGTCTTTCCAAGATTGAGACTCCCTTAGAACTTTAGGGCTCTGGATTTCCTTTCACTTATTGCACAAAAAAGAGTTGAAGAAGGCTGTAATGGACTCGTGTATTTTGAAGATCTCAGTAAAGATGGACCAGTTAGTTGATTCTTTGGGGAAATGAATCAGGGCAGTGAGGGCTGGTGGGAATGGCAGGTGAGCAGACAGTGGCAACCAGGCAATGGTGGGTGGGAGAGATGGTCCAGGGCTGGCAATCCAGGGCCGCTCTGCATGGGCAGAGGTGACCACACCTGGGAGGAGGGTGGGTAAAGGTCGAGTGCCTGTTTGCACACACCTGGCAACCATTTGCAACATTTATCTGAATCGACCTCCTGGTAAGATGGGAACAGCAAGTCCCCGGCCTGGAGAGGTGAGATCTCTCCGCTTATCTCACAAGGCTGAATTTATAGTGGGAAAGAAGATAACAGGCAGGCAGTTTGCACTCAGAAGCACAGAGCTGGGGTAGACTTAAGACGGACTAAAGTCTCCCTTTTTGGCCGTGAGGGGTAACACCTAGATGAAGGGCTATGTTATTTATCTGAGTCTCACTTTTCCAACTGTACATCAAGAGTTGCATCACAAGGTCATCATATTTCTTTATAACTACAGAATGCTGTTTATTTGTTTTTTTGAGACAAGGTCTCGCTATGTAGCCTAGGCTGGCCTCAAACTCCAGGCAAACCTTGCCTCAGTCTCTGGAGGGCACACGGGGCTCAGTGATTTTTAAAAAGACTGTTTTCCCATTGACCCGGGCAGTGAGTGGGTGTCAGGTTGGGAAGGAAGCACCTCCTAAACACTGCTGCAGAAGGTCTGTGCCCTGGGATCCGGGCCTGGGTTCCTTCGCAGAAAAGCGAGGGGCGAGGTCTCCAGGCACTTCTCACACTTCCCCGGGAGCAACTTCCGGCAGTGTCTGAGGACAGCAGAGCCAGGCAAGTGATTTCAGGGGCCTCTCTGTGAATCACTGACCACGTAGAGACTTGTCTCAGGAGCGAGCTTCCTAAGGGCAGGAAGTCTGCAGGGCAGGAAGTGATGGACCGTGACAGGGCACCTGGTTGTTTTCTGGCCTTCTCTAGCCTGTCTGCTTGTTCAGCAAGCAAGCGCAAAGCACCCTGACATCGCCCCGACATCTCCTGTGCTCCGAGGCTGTGCAGCCGTCACTGGGGGTTTGAGGGGCATCGCTGCCTTTAAGGATCTGCTGTTCTAGAGAGGATCCAAGGCACGGAGGTGAAGTATTTGGGAAATAATTGCAAGGTAGCTCACAGTGCCTCGGCCTTTGAGGCAAAGATCCAAAGGACTGTGGGACAGCGGATGGTCAAGTCAGAGCCTGTTGGATTGCCCAAGCACACTGGGAGGGGAGGCAACTGGGCCAGGGGCAGAGAGGCCAGGACTGGATTTCAGCGGCTTTTCACTTCCCCACTCCCTGCCCTGCATCTGTTTCCTCACCCGCAGCCATGTCTCTGTGACTAAGCAGGATGTCATAAAGATGGGCGAGACCCCTTGGGTAGCCCATTGACAGGCAGGCGAGGCACCTCCACAGCCGGTGGCTATGCTGATGGCAGCAGCTTCGGTTTGCGGCTCCATCCGCGGGAGGACCTAATCCACTCTGTCTAAACATGGAAATCGTATAACTCTGCCCAACTCGTCACTCCAGTAATCCACTTAACCCCTGGCCAATACATAATCCAAATATTTAATCTTGTCTCCTTGTTATCTGTGTTTATTTCATGTTCATTCATGGTCAGTCTCCTCTGTTTATCCATTTCGGTGGAGTCTAGTTTGAACCAGGCGTGCTTGGGATGGGGGAGGAAAGTGTGCTATGCCTTTCTTTCCTTTCTGACACCCAGTGCCAAGCCTGCCAGATGGTAGGGCCTTACCAGTTATTTGATGTTACCACAGAAGAATCTCTCAGAGAAATTTTTCTTTTTGCATCTGCAGATATTATTTATTTATTTGTTTATTTATTTTTGAGGCAGGGTCTCACTATGTAGTCCAGACTGGCCTTGAACTCACTTAGGTAGCTCAGGCTGGCCTAAACTTGCAGTGATCCTCCTGCCTCAGCCTCCCTCTGGGAACATACTCGGCTCTGCACATATAATTTATTATTATTATTATTATTATTATTATTATTATTATTTGGTCTTTTTGAGACAGCGTCTCACTATGCAGTTCAGGCTGGCCTTGAACTCACTTTGTAGCCCAAGCTGGTCTCAAACTGGCAGTGATCCTCCTGCCTTAGCTTCCCCCAAGTGCTGGGATTACAGGCGTGTGCCATCACACCCAGCCCATATAATTTATTATTGTAGGAGAAGCTTACTATTTCAGATGTTCACCGTGAGGCCTGGGACATAGTTTTTGTTTCTTTGAGAACATAGTTTTCAATAAAAAGTGGGGAATGATCTTGGGTTAGATGGGAGGAGCAGTTGAGTGTTTTAGAGAGGAGGAGAAGAGTCTGTTTTTGGTTCTGTAGTCAGCAAGTACGTGAGGTTTTTAAGTCTTTTAAAGGCTCTAGGAAGCTGGGTGTAGTGGTGCACACCAATAATCCCAGCACTCAGGAGGCTGAGACAGGAAGATTGCCATGAGTTCAAGACCAGCCCAGAAGACACAGAGAGACCCTATCTCAAACACAAATAAAAAAGCTCTGGGGCTTACTTTCCTTACCTGTCACATGGACAGAGAGGATCACGGGAACATCAGTCTGCTTGGGCTCCAACATGGGTCATGGTATATACGGAAAGTGTGGAGGAGGGGAGGGTGTCACTTCTTCCCACCAGTACCTTACTACTCAAAGAATCAGGGCTATGGGCAGGGAAATGGGGTGTCTGTACCCTCCTCAGCCCCCTCCTCGCTCCCAGTGGTGGTCCCTCACAGTCTGGGCTCAGGACACCAGGCATCTGCTCCTTCCATCCTCATGGGCTCATGCTTACCCAGGGCCTGGGTGCACGACAGGCTAGAGTCTTCTGGGGCAGGCGTGCATGTGTGTGAGGGTGGTGGTGGGTCTTGCTGGTGCCAGAGCCTCGCTAGGGACTGTGTTTTCACCCCCGCTGCAAGACCCAAGCACGTGGGAGGTAGGAGGAGAGTGAAGGAGATCCTAATTTATTGCTCAGTCATGTTTATGTTCACTCTTGGCTGGTTTAGGGCATTTTTCTTAATGTATTAGGGTCACAATTTTATGGACTTCAAGGGTGCTTGAAAGCCCTGTTGTATACAAGAGACAGAAAGGGGCTGTGTTAAGATGACTTGAGTTTCTCGCTCGCTCGCTCGCTCTCTATTTAAAATTTTTTTCACTAAGGATTTTATTTTGAACCTAAACCATTAGCCACCCTAGCTAAAATATAATTTCCTTCTCAAGCACCACTATACCTGTTGTCATCCTGTCACGATCACTTTAATTGGCTTAGATAAAAAAAATCAAGGCCTGACTTAGCTGTATCTAAAAAAGGCGCCTTCAGTGTACTTTCCTTCACTGATAGAGGCTGGAGGAATTCCTCTGTGCTCTTAATAATAACAGCTCTCGCTACTATTTATTAAAGAGTGTGTCAAGCTCTGTGTTATGTACAGGAAACATTATCTCCACTTTACAGATGAGGAAAAGAAGTTTCAGAGAAATTAAATAGGATGAAAACACAAATCTGACTGGATTTGCTCATGTCCTGCAAATGGAAAAGCTAGTAGGAGTTTGTTAGAGAGAGCAAAGTCAGAAGGAAGGCGGGACCCGTTGATCATGGGCCCAGGGAGAAGCCAGGCAAAATTAGAGCTCTGCATTTTCAAAATTAAAGGCAGCAAAAAAACGAGGAAGAGGTGTATGCAGCAAAGAGAAGATGATAATGTTCCGGTGTTTTTTCTCAGGGCTATTCTTGAATGATCGGCAGAGTCAAGCTCATAGGAAATTGTCATCACCAGAATTGCTGCCCGGAAGTATTTCAGCTCAGCCTGCAGTGGGTACAGCTTTTCATGTCTTTCAGTTCCTCTGTCCACAGCGGTACGCAGGCCCCGTGCTAGGGACAATAGTTATAGGATGAGGAAGGCCTATTCTCTGTCCTTCAGGGCTTCAAAGGTTACCTCTACCCCAGGTTCCTCAGTGCCCAAGTGGGTGGAGAATGTGGTACCCAGTCATTGGCTGTGTGATTGCCATGGTCATAAGAGAATCTCAGACTCATGAGAGAGAGACATCACTCCTTTTCTGTCTTCAAGCAGAGAGTTCTGCTCAGACCCCAACACAGTCAGCTTGTGATTTCAGGTATA
Organism: Dinomys branickii; assembly: GCA_004027595.1. Taxonomy (NCBI): domain Eukaryota; kingdom Metazoa; phylum Chordata; class Mammalia; order Rodentia; family Dinomyidae; genus Dinomys; species Dinomys branickii. Next base: position 110,249 of record PVLD010004472.1, read on the forward strand.
CATAAAGCGAGTCCCCTTGGTGGCTGTAGTCAACTTGACTGCAGAGCGATAAACATCCTGTTCCGTGGGTCTTCATTAGTAACTTCTTGTTCTAGTCCGTGACGTGCACAGTGATCAAGCCATTGCCAAGGTGGTACTTTCTTTACAGAATTCTCTGATGCTTCTGGAAAAGCTCTCACAATGCCCTCATTCTTTGTTTCTGTGGTTCTTTCTGTTACTGAAACAACCCCCTCCCCCCCGCCCTTATTTCTTGGAAAGAACAGGAGAAAAAAGTGTTAGGACAGCAATTTCAGAGTGACAAAGATGTGGCCACATGTGCGTCAAGGAACATTTTAGGCACTTAAATCAGTAATGATTCCGAAACATTGGCCAGAATATTTCTCATTACTTGTAATAGTATAGTTTATTTTTCACAGTTGAATTTGATCAAGAAAGGTGAGGATGATTTAACTTTGGTCTATCTAGAGAGGATGTTGTTTTGTTATCTTAATGCATAAACAGATAGAAAATGGTTCTCTCTGGATGAGATCGGATGGGGAATTTTTTTGTGGGAGATGGGAAATTTATGTAGATTATATTTAGACGTGTATTATATGTAGATAGTTCTAGGGGAACTTGGCTAAGGGAAATCCCCTATTTTTCTACTCTAAGAAGAAACTGTTCCACTACCAGAATGGGTCCTGAGACCAGGGACCTGGCACTTAGTGAAGACGCAGGCACAGTAAGTTCAAAGCAAGTTGTTATTACTATTTTTTAAAAAAGGGACACGAGAAGGATTTATTAGAGGGAGATACAAGATGCACTCGAGTGACGTTCGGGTGCTCAGAGAAATGAGGCACTCAGGCAAGGTATGGAATAATTGTTTGGCTGAATTATACATTTTCCTCCTCAGTGCTTCCTGCCTTCCCTCAGCGAGAGGTGAAACAGGATGACTAGGAAAGGGCTGGAGAGAACTAGCAAGCCTGTTTTTGCTCTTCCACTTTCTGCCGTCTGAGTTCTGTGACTTGCATTTCTCAAGCTCGGCCCAGTGCCTTCTTGGAAGCCCAGAGCTCTTACCATCCAGAACGTGCCAGCAATGTGGCCTTAGATTTCTCAGCCTTGTGAACTATGAGACATGGATTCCATTATTTATAAATTACCCAGTCTCAGATATTTTGCTATAGTAGCAAGGACAAACTAGGGACATGTACAACAAGCTATATAATTGTGTGCAATCTTAACTTCTAGAATTTATCCTAAGGAACTGACTGTGGATGTATCCAGAGTTTTAGTTATAAACATGGTCATCTCATTTCATTTATAATAATGAAAGGAACAATTTAAAGACTCATCAACAGAATTTTTGTTCAGTGACATGTGATAAATCCGTATAGTAGGATAATATAATATCATTAAAATTGTGCCATAGAAGATTTTTTTTTTTTTTTTTTTTTTTGTCTTGTTGAGGCAGGGTCTTGGTATGCAGTTCAGGCTGGCCTTGAGCTCACTTTGTAGCTCAGGCTGGCCTCAAACTCACGGTGATCCTCCTGCCTCAGCCTCCCGAGTGCTGGGATTACAGGTGTGTGCCACCACATCCAGCGGATAGAAGATTTTATGCCATGGAAAAATGTTGATAGTATACTGTTATGAATAAAAACCTATGAGTAAAAATAAATTTTTAATTTTTATTGTGGGGCTGTGGATTGAATGCAGGGCCTTATGCATGCTTGTACCACTGAGCTATATCCTAGCCTTTTTTCAGTTTTTAAATTTTGAGAGTGGGTTTCACTACATTGACTAGGCTGTCCTTGAACTTGTAATTTTCCTCCCTCAGCCTCCTGAGTAGGTGGGACTAAAGGAATGTACCACCACACCCAGCTTCTAAATGGAGCAAAATTTAAAATTCATTTTGCATTTTAAGAATCTGAGATTTGGACAAGGGGTCTAGCTCAGTAGTGGAGTACTTGCCTAGCATATGTGAGGTCCTGAGTTGATTCCTAGCAACATTAAAAAGAAGGGGGGCAGGAGGAAGAGAAAGAAGTAGGAAATTTGGGATTGGACAAATACCCAAGGCTCTGATGCTGGAACTGGAGACAGAAACCGTGAATCTTTAGTACCTGATTCCGTGTGAAAAATTATCCATTTGGCAGACTGGCAGTAGCTTTTCTGTGACTGGAGAATTCATTTGGGCATATATTTAGTGAGTGGTGTGTTAGAGGTTATAATTGGAATTCTATCCCTTCTTTCTTTTTTTCCCCTCTTTCTTTTTTTTCAGACAAGGTCTTACTGTATAGTCCAGCCAGGCCTTGAACTCACTGTATACCCCCAGCTCATTCAAAATTATGCCAATCCTCCTGCCTCAGCTTCCTGAGTGCTGAGATTATAGGCTTGTGCCACTATGCCAGGCTATCATTGCAATTTTTGCAAAAGCTTGACATCATTAAGGTAACATGCTTATCTGAAACAAATGTCTCTAGAGAATTGTCATATAGTACCCCAGTGCACCCCAAGTAACCTTGGTTGGCTAAATATTGCATTTGTGTCCCAGAGATTATTTTGAGTGATGTCAGCGTCCAGGAGAAACTGAGGCCCCGAAATGAAAAGTGATTCATCTGAAGCCACCTAGACGTTGAAGCTTGTGGCCACGGCCTCTGAATGAGAAAGCACTGGGCCTTGGTGGGAAATAACTTAAACACTAGAGCCTTAGGAGTCAAGCACAGACTACAGTAATGGCTCTCAAGACTTTATGAGGGTGAGGACCCCTTGTTAATATCAAGGAATTTAATGAGCCTTGTGTGATGGTCATTATACTTTTTAATTATGTTTTCACTGGAAGCTACTTGGTATGAGTATGGATTTGCAACCCCTTGGCAATTACCCTGTAGGGGACCTGTGTCACAGGGTAGCAGCCACTGGAGAAGAGAAAGGAGCCTTTGTGTTTTGGTGCCCAGCACGGATACCACCATGTTCAATATCCTCACTTTCAACTATCTGTCTTTGCTCATCCCTTCTTTGCTCTGAGCATCTGGGGCTGTAGCTCAGTCTCTTTCTTTGAGACAGGGTCTTGCTATATAGTTCAGGCTGCCTTGAGTTCACTATGCAGCCCAAGTGGCCTCAAGCTTGCACATCCTCCTGCCTCAGTGCTGAGATTCCAGGCGTGCACCACCACACCTGGCTGCTCAGAGCATCTGGAGTTAGGGTGATGAGAGCTAGTTCTCTAAGGGAGCCTGCCATTTGACACATGTGGCTATAACTTCCAAGAACATCTGGAGTCTGTGACCCCATACTGTCAACTAAACTGGACTGAGAAACTCCTGGAGAGAAGATTGGGTCGTGGGGATGCTGTATTTGGCAGTGGATCAACCCACAAATGTTCATAGCTGAAGGTGCTGTGGGGAGGTGGGGCACTGCGGATGTGGCTTTGAGACTGTCTTCAGTGGTGCTCTTCCCTGCGTTCTGCTCCGCGGCTGGCGTGCAGCCAGCAGCTTTGCTCCATCACACCTTTCCGCCATGATATTTCTGCTTTGGAGCCTGCTGACCATGGACTGAACCTCTGAAACCATAAGGCAAATAACCCATTTCCTCCTCTAATTTGTGGGTACCAGGTATTATTGTGGGTGTCCTGGTTGTCCTAGTAATGGGACAGTGACTAATACAGTAACCTTTTCCCAATTCATTTATTCCCCTTTATGACCTTGGTGGTAATAATTGGGAAATTGCATCTTGTTGACTTTGAAATACATTATGCAGAAATATAAATTTCCAGACCTGGTAACATATTCCTTCCCTCCCCTTATTTATGTTATCTACATTTTCCATCGTCCTTTTTGTTATTCATATAATACAAATGAGTTGAGAAGTGTATCAACCCCATGCAAAATGTTTGCGATGTTAAATATCCTGGGTTGATCATTACACGATGTGTAAATGTACTGAAGCATCACACTGTATCCCATAAAGATGTACAATTATCTATCAATTAAAAAATACCAACTTTAATTTCTCTCTTTTGGGCTCTGTGGGGTTTTTCTCCCCCCCACCCCCCAACATCCTCATTTGTCTTTGCTGACGCTAACAGAGGCGAGCGCAGTGCTAATCATGATGTTTGTGCAAGACTGCAGTGGCCTGGAGAAGGCTTGTGTGCCCTGAGGGTACGCTCGGATCTAATGGGGTAAGACTGGAGAACATGTTTGTGGGTGGCTGGATGTTTTGGAAACTGTCTACTGAACTGATCTGTGTTGTGTGTAAAAAACAATAATTTTCCAGGCAGAGCTTTTTGTTGTTGTTATTGTTATTGTCTGTCAAGCTGCGTCGTGGCTCAGCATGAGCTCGGCAATGACAAGAGTCATTGGCGGTTGGGATGGAAGAGGGGACTGCTCACCTCTCATGCGTGGGGTCTATGGGAGGCTGGGGGCTTGTGGAGCAGCAGTGCGGTGATCAGAAGAGCAACTTTGCTTAGCCAATACGGGCACCGCACCCAGCCCCGGCTGCTTGCTTTCTCTCTGAAGGATAAACGAAGCTGTTTAATCTCGCACTGCTCGTTAGCTCTGTCTGTTCCAATTTCTGTCACCCACAGCATGTAAACCTGGTGTCTTAAGTTCTCTGGCTGGGGAGTCACCCTGTCCTGAAATAAACGTAACCTCACACGAGCCTTTATTTGGTCTCTATTCCATAGGGAAAAGTCATGCCGTACAGCGCTTCTTACTTTGATTTACAGCACTTCGGAGCAGAGGAAGGAGGTAGCTAGGAAGAAGTGCAGCAAGCTGACTCTCTAGGGCAAGTTCCATCTACCTGGGAGCTGCTCCGGCTGGGTCAGAGATCTCGTTTGTTTCTGTTTGGGGGGAGTCTTCTAATCTCAAGCTAGAGCCAGACAGTGTGCCGAATGTTGGCTGCCACGGCTGCCGGACCCTGCCAGCGTCTGTCTGTGCCCGCGGCCTTTCTGTGCCTCATGGCCGATCCCCTTGCGATGTTCCTGTCCCTCTGGCATGTCTGTGGGTCCCTCCCCGGTCACCTCTGTGGCTGCCTGCTCCTCACCCTCTTGTCCCCAAGGTGGCTGCCTAGGTCATCCTGCTTATCACTGCTGCCGGGCCAGCGCCGCACCAGGCCATCGAGGACTGGCATGCCGTGCCTCCAGTGGGTCGTTGGCAGGGTTGTCATGCATGTCACTGTCACACCTCTGTGTGCTGTGCGCTGTTGCCGCTGCCTGATCCTCTCACCTTCAGCGATACTGCCCTTGAGTGCTAGGAAGCAGGACTGGAAGTCCCTGGGCATTGTCATGCCTCCTGTTTCTCTGCCCCCATGTGTCCTAAGAAGGCGACACTTGCAGGGGAAGGCGGGATGGCCTTGTGGGGCCAGCATGGATTTTAATTTGAGTTCTACTACTTGCCCCTGTGCAGCCTTGGCCAGTTCACTCCCTCTCTGTGCTTGTTGCCGTCTGCGTGGTGGGAACACTAACAGTGCCCCTGCTTCCCATGGCTGCGAGGATTAACGGGGGACACAGATTTATCCTTCAGAAAAGTGCTTGGCACCTGGTGGATATTTCAGATGTATGAGCTCTTATTCTGCCTTTCACATTACCGGCTGCTTTTTCCTACAGTTCTTGGTTGCCAGTGATTCCTTCTGTCCAGTGGGGAAGGGACATCTCCTTGTTTTCCTCTGTGTGTGAAGGTTTTGTTGAAGGTACTGGGGATTGAGCCCAGGACCTTCACACTGACCCACACTCTTTTATTTTTTATTTTAATGGGAAAAAACCAAAATTAAAATAATAAAGACATAAGCAAAGTAACACAAAACCAATAATAACAGAATTTCAAACAAAGTGATAGGAAATTAACGATGATTGTTGTATTACACAGTGTTATCTTCAGGTAACCAGATATAGGCATGTAAAATTGATCGAACAATTAAACATTAACTGTTCCTTTCAATAAACTATCAGGAATTAATAGTATAATTATCTTAGCTGTCCTGTGTATGTATGTATGTTTATGTGTATGTATATATATATTTTCTCCTCCCTTTTTTCTTTTCCCTCATCCTAGTTGTTTTTTCCTTTTAAGCACTTTCTTTTCCTTTCACAGTATCTATTGTACCTTTCAGATTTTATTTACTCTTTCAGATTCTTACACTAGGGAGACAATATGATGTTTACACATGTGAGTCTGATTTATTTCACTTATGAGTATAGTCTTTAGTTACACACATTTACCTAAAAAAGCCCTAAGTTTATCTTTCTTTATAGGTGAGTAATACTTCATTTTATAAAAATACCACATCTTCTTTATCCATTTCTCAGTTGATGGGTATTTGGGTTGTTTCCAAGATTTAGATATTAAACATGGGTGCACATATATCACCGTGCTATGATGCTTTTAGTTCTTCTGGAAAAATACCCAAAAGGGAAATAGCTGGGTTGAATGGGACCTCTAATCCCAGTTTACTGAGGAATCTCCAGACTGATTTTCACAATGGTTGCACCAGTCTACACTTCCACAGTCCCACCAACAGTGGAGAAGGTTCCTTTTCCCCCACAGCCCCTCCTGCATTTGTTATAGGTTGATTTCTTGATGATAGCCATTCCTTCTGAGTGAGATGGAATCCCGGTGTTGTTTTAATTTGCATCTCTCTAATGACTAATGATGTTGAACATTTTTCACATATTTATTTGCCATTTGTATTTCTTTTTTTTTGGTATGGGGAATTGAACTCAGGCCTTTGTGCTTGCTGGGCAGGCAAGGCGGTATGTACGGCAGTATGGCAGGCGTGTGTGCCGCTGAGCTATATCCCTGGCCCTCCGTCTGTGTTTCTTTATCCGAGAAGTGTGTATGCATCTCAGATGCCCATTTTTAGATTGGGTCTTTGAATTTTGGGGACCTGATTTTAAAAAATTCTTTATATGTTCTAGATAGAAATCTTTTGTCTGAGGGACAGTTCTAAGTCACATTCTTAACCCTTTTTTATTTTAAGATGAGGGCTCCCTCAATTGCCCAGGTTGGACTTGATCATGTGACCCTCCTACCTTAGCCTCGCAGAGTGCTGGGATTATAGGCAAATGCCACCATGCCTCTTTTTTCCCCGTTTAAGAAAATAACTTTTTATTAGTGCATTTTAATTATATAATGGATCCAGGCATGGTGACACATGCCTGTAATCCCAGCACACTGTGATGTTGAGGCAGGAAGATCAAAAACTTGATCTGAGCCCAAGCTAGTGTCTTAGCAAGATCTTGTATCAAAATAAAAAATTTAAAAAGAAGAAGGGCAGTGCTGGGGCTGTAGCTCAGTGCGAAGGTTCAATTCCACGTACTGGAAAAAAATTCCTTTTCTTTCCTTTCCCCCCTATTTTTTTTTGGCACTGGGAATGGAACCCAAGGACAGGCACGCACTAGGTAAATGCTCCCCCTCGATTTTAAGAGGGCTCTCCCAGCACGGTGCCGTGCTAGGGCCCCATGGCGCAGCAGTTTAGTTTGTAGCTTTGTGTCTTTGTGTCTAGCTGCAGGCCCCACGTGCTCTGCAGGCCCATGTGAGGCGGCTAGTCTCTCCCAATGCAGGTATACGTGCTGGGCAGCAAAGACTTAGTGTGAAAAGAAGAATGTCTTAATAATGACTGTATCATCGCATGTCAAAATGATAGCATTCTGAATATATAACGTCAAAGAAAATGCATTTATTTAAATGAATCACTCCTCTTTCTTTCATCCTTTCTCTGTGGTGCTGGGGGTTGAATGCAGGCCTTTGCACATGGAAGCCCTGTTCCTTTTTGTTAGTGTGTCTACTAGACAAGCCAGTGTGGTGGCTCATGCTTGTAACCCCAGCACTCTGGAGGCTGAGGCAGAAGGATTGCTGAAGGTTTGAGGCCAACTGGGCTACATAGTAAGACCCAAAAAAATATTTTTACTGCAGTAAAATTCAAGTAAACATTAAATTCTATGCATTACTCATTTTGAGATGTACAGTTCAGCAGCACCTAGTAGACAGATCCTGTTGTACAGCCACCATGATCATCTGCCCCAAGAACCTTCTCACCTTCACTAGCTGAAACTGTGCACCCACAAACAGGAACTGCCCACCCCTCCTTCCCCTGCTGTGGGCACCTGCAACTGTGCTCTCCTCTGTGACTTTGCCTCGTATACAAGGAGTCTGTCAGAGGACAGCTTCACAACATAAAATGTTTGGTTTTGGTTTGTTTGTTTTTTTTGAGGCAGGGTCTCCCTATGCAGTTCAGGCTGGCCTTGAGCTCACTTGGTAGCCTGGGCTGGTCTCAAACTCATAACAGTCTTCCTGCCTCAGCCTCCTGAGTGCTGGGATTATAGACATGAGCCACCATGCCTGGCCTGCTTGGCTTTTATTTTTCATTCTAGAACCAGGCAAGACCCCACTGTATAAAAACAGCACAAGTGTTCTGATGAGCTGAGCAGAGGATTTCAGCCTCATAGGCAGGAAAAGGCCGAAGCAGCATGAATAAAGAAGGAGAAGCAGACTGGCTGGTTCAGAGTTATTTTCCTTACAAGGTTAAAGCAGAGAGATCTTTCATATTGTGCCAGCTCAGGTAGCCGGGGCCCCTTTTTGTTGTTGTGAATATGTTGGTTTTGTTTTGTTTTTAAACTGCCCCATTTCAGGGTTCAGTTTGATTGTGGCACCTGGAAGAAATGATCCCATGGAGGTTTGGCCTGATCTTCTGGGACCAGAATAAGAGCTCAGTACAAACAAGGGATGCCCATAAATTTTTGTTTCACAAGTCATACAATGTTTGTCTTTTCGTGACTGCTTCATTTCTCTTTGAATAAAGTCCAAAAGGTTCATCTATATTCCAGCAGGTATCAGAATTTCATTCTTTTTCGAGGCTGCATAATATTCCATTGTATATGTTTACATCATATTTTATGTACCCAGGGAGATCTGGGTTGTTTCTACCTTTTGAGTACTGTGACTAGTTAAGTTACACACTGTATGTGGCTTGCATTATGTTTCTGTTGGACAGTGCTGTGCTTGGGTGTTGATGAATTGCTAAAGGGAAATGTTAGGTTTTCTTTCAATGAGTGCTTGGAGATACTGCCGTTGTCTGCCCCTCAGTCCTGTGCTGACCTTGTTTGCGGGCCACAGGGTGTCTTCCCCTGGCAGATGCTCCCCTGTGGGTCCTGCCATCCTCTTGGTAGTGGTTTTCCTCTTAGACTCTTCCCCTCTTAGGCCATTGTCTGCTCCAAACTTTGCTGTGTTGGGCACTCCCCCAGAAAGCCTGGCCACCCCAGGCCTGGTGGGGAGGGCGAGCATGAAGATCTTCTGCACAGTCTGGCCTGGGCTGTGGCTGGCTGGAGTCTGAGGACAGTGCACTATGGCAGGGAGAGCTGAGGCCCACTGCAGGGGAAGGCAGCTGGGACACAAACTGGGCCTTCTGACTCATCTTTCTGGAGGGGGACTCATCCCAAGGGATTTACCATTCCTTCTTAGTTTTTACACGTGTTGCTTTGGGCTGTGGGAGGGTCCAGGGATTTGAAATTGCTTCACTGAACATATTGGCCCCAATCAAATGTGGTCAGAACCACGTAGGGAGTCCAGACTTTTTCCTGTTGTGTGAATGGAGGCCAAAGTTGGGTTCTTTTTTTTTTTTTTTTTTCTTTTTGAGTTGGGGTTTCATTATGCAGTTTAAGCTGGCCTTGAACTCGCTTTGTAGCCCAGGCTGGCCTCAAACTTGAGTGATCTTCCTGCCTCAGTCTCCCAAGTGCTGGGATTACAGGTGTGTGCCACCACACCCAGCTGGAAGTTGGAGTTCAGGCTGATGAATTCTCCGGATTTCAAGGACTTTGGGACTTTGGCAGGTCCTTTTCTTACTTTCTTTTTTCTTTCTTTTTTTTTTTTTTTTTGAGACAAGGTCTCACTACGCTGTTCAGGCTGGCCTTGAGCTCACTTTGTAGCCCAGGCTGGTCTTGAACTTGCAACGATCCTCTTTCCTCAGCCTCCCGAATGCTGGGATTATAGGCGTGCGCCACCACGCCCAGCTCTGTTTTTTACTTTTCAAATCATGTTACTTGGCCAGTATCAGTTTAAAATGTTTATTTTACTATTTATTTTTTGATTTTTGAAACAAGGCCTTGTATACATTCTAGACTATCCTTGAACTCATCATGTAGTCCAAGCTGGCCTTGAATTCACAGCAATCCTCCTGTCTCAGCCTCCCAAGGGCTAAGATTATAGGTGTGTATCACTGAGGAAGGAGATTAGGGCATGGTAAAGGGGCTGGACAATTGGGCATGACCTGCCATTCACAGAGACGTGTCACTCAAAGATATTCAGGACATGTGCACAGAACAGCTTTGGAGCTATGTGCTTGGTACCAGTCAGAGAATACTGTCTTCGGTTCTGGCATGAGGTTGGCTGGGTTTTTGATCGGATGGTCTAGCTCTGACACCAGAATGGTGGCATAAAAGATAGTGACTGTTGACTTCATGGCGTCCCCGAGTTTTCTTGCCAGCTCACCCTGCAGTCTGCAGAGTGTACTTCTTTTCAGAGCACTTCTTTCCCCTACTTATCTAACCTTTAATAAATATAAAACTTTTATTTTTTTTGTGGTACTGGGGATCGAACTCAGGACCCTGCGCTTGCTAGGCAAGCACTTATTCCACTGAGCTATATCCCCAGCCCTAATAAATATAAAACTTTTGTATTTGTTGTCTTAGCCAGTCCCTGAATAGGCCAACAGCTCGGAAGGGTCCCCTGGGCACCCTGCTATCTGTTAAGACCAGCATGTCCCACTGTTTCATTATTTTTACAAAACAAAATAGGGTAAAGTAAATACAATAGAGGCTTTGGTATTTGCTTTCTAGATCCTAATGGGTCATCTTGCATGCATTCTTGTGTGTAGCTACCCTACTTTGAAGGCCACAGCAATATCTTTCTTTTTTTAAAATAATACCAGGTATTGCTGGGTGTGGTGGTGCATGCCTGTAATCCTAGCCCTTGGGAAGCTGAGACAGGAGGATCGTTGGGAGTTTGAGACTGGCTTGGACTACAAAGTGAGCTCAAGGCCAGCCTGAACTGCACAGGGAGACCCTGTCTCAAAACAAAAACAAAAACAAAAAACAAAAAACAAAAAACTGGGTATTGAACCTAAGGCCTTCTCATTGTACTGAATCCACAACCCTTTTTATTTTTGATTTTGAGATATGGTATTGCAAGTTTGCCAAGGCTGGGCTTGAACTTGTAGTGTTCTGGCCCCAGTCTCCTGAGTAGCAGTGATTACATCCTCTCTCTGCACCCAGAAGCAGTATGTTTTTTTAACCTGAGGAAATACAGAATCCCAGCTGGACCTGAACTGCATATTGAGGCCTTGTCTCAAAAAAAACCAAAAAAGAAAAACTAGAATTCCAAGAGTATAATTTATTTTGCTCTTGTGCTGAGACAGAATTATTATTATGGTGGAAACGATCAACTTACTTAGAATTACACAACCAAACTTATAAAAAAGGAATATTGGAAGTATTACATAAAAATGATCTAGGCTGGGCATGGTGGCACACACCTATAATCCCAGTACTCGGGAGGCTGAGGCAGGAGGATTGTGGCAAGTTTGGAGCCAGCCTGCGCTATATAGCAAGGGCCTGTCTCAAAAAAAAAAAAAAGATCTACAGATAAGTATGATACTGACAAATTGACAAGATAATGACATACACAATTTTCATTGCATTTCTCAGTGTGTATACTCATTTAATATCATTAGGAATCAACACTGCATAAACCTTTCCAGGTTGTCAGTGTTACTGATTGTTATTTTTTTTTCAGCATTGAACCCCAGGCCTTCTCACTGAGCTATATGTCCAGTCGCTTTATTATTTTAAGAGAGCATCTCACTAAACTGCTAAATTGCCCAGGCTGGGCATAAATGAACTTGCATGTTTCTGAATCATGGGATTGCAGGTGTGTGCTAGCATGCGCAGCACAGGGTGGCAATGTTATGGGCCGTAAGACACGGGACACTCTCTTTTAGACATTTGGTGGCACATATACAAATCATGGACCTGTGTGGTGGGATCCAGGAATATGGTTTAGCGACAAGACAGTGGATACATAACCTATACAAAAAAACAACAACAACAAAACACAAAACACGTGAGCTTCTATATGTGTGTTGGACCTGACATTTGTTATTGTTGCTTGAAGAAAAATCATGTAGGGACTTGGGTGTAGCTCAGTGGCAGGGTATACACTTAGCATGTGTGAGGCCCTGGGTTCCATCCCCAGACTGCAGAGGAAGACTCACCTGAACTTCTTCAGATTCCACAAGTTTCTAGATGTTGCCCGTGGCTGGAGATCTCCCCAGACCTAGCTGGGGTGTGCTTATTCGGGGAGTTATACAACTGGAAGTGGCCTTTCTCTGCTGTCCCTGCACGTTTGGAGGATTAGTGTAATTAGACCCATGCCTGTACAGCACTCTGACATTCTCACATGGAAAGTGCTAGATGTGCGTAAAATTTTATAACTGTAGTGGAATCCAAGCAAATAGCATCGTAATAAATGGGTCTTGCTGCTGATACTGCGTTTAGGAGGCCCTTCTTTATTGTCTCATGTTCACTATATGTGATGAACCGAGGTGATTAATAACAATGATAATAATTACTCCGATGGCATTTTATGCTTTCAAAGGGCTTTGCAACGTGTTCATTATGTAATCTTTAATCCTCACGGCGGCTCTTCTGCTAAGTCAGTACGGTATTGCTTTTGTTCTTTACATTTTCATAGAAAGGGAGGAATGTGAGGACTTGAGAGGAGGAAGGCTGAAGTTTTCAAGTGCAGAGAGCAAATTAGTGGGTGGGGCTGTTAGATTTTAATTTGGAAAATAAAGCTGTACAGGATAACGAACTAGAAAAGAAGGTGAGCGGGGTGGCGGAGACAGGAGATGCTTCCCGGGGTTCCTGCGTGTAGTTAGGTGGCAGACGGCTGAGCTCTGATATTGAACTGAAGAGGGGGCGCTTGCTACGTCTAGAGCCACGGGCAACTTGGTGTTTTCCTATGCTGGGGACAGAACCTACCAAATGCTCTACCACTCAGCTACACCTCCATGCCTAAAGGGAGACGTGATGGGGAATGTTGGGGAGGAGATGCCACCCTAAGGCTCCCTTGGTTAAGGTCTGAATGCTGCAGCGTTGCAGTGGCAGCCCGTATTCATTCAGCTGGTCCTTAACACCTGGCCAAGGTTGCGCAAGGGGAGTAGGGCTCTATGTGGCAGCTAATTGGGTGCTATAAGGATGGACCCCCAAACTGTAGTGTCAGCACTGTGCATTGCATAATCAGCTGCTTCGAATGCCCACTGGGGGATTCGACCGAGATAAGCAAGTGCCGCAGGTATCTGCGAGACAAGCAGTGTGTCAATTACACTGTGGATGGCCAGATTTATGTGCTTTTTGGCAGGGCTGCTGAGCTATTCATCATGTCTCATGAACAGGCCCCATGTAAACCAATAGTAAGTGGCACATCTCATGGACCATCCCAGCGAAAATGTCACGTCGCCACCATGTTCTGCTGATGTCTAGGGTACTGAAAACGAGAATGGATACACAGAGGCATCTAGCAGTAATCGAGCACCAGCCTTTCTCTTCCTTCCATCCTTTTTTTTCTTTTTTTTTTGAATTAAGACCTAACCATGTTTTCTGAGCTGGGGAGACTGGATTTCTCATCATCATCTGGAAATGGCATATTTCACATAAAAACGTACCCGTCACATTTTCCTTTAATGACAAAGTGAGGGCTTCATGGCTTTCCTTTACTTTTATTACATTGTCATTTAGCTGGGCCATACATGTAGATCTCTTATTACTTGCCAGGCTACATATCACGTGAAGTGCAATACATCTAATGTCATAATTAAATGTCGTAGGGCTAATGTGTATGAGTGTTTGGAGCTTTATCACTAATTGCTGTGTTAGCATGAATTAGACAGGGAAGTAATTAGAAGGCCGACTGCAGCTGTGTCTTCCGCGGTGGAGTGTCGGGGGTAGGCGGTGGCCATGTGTGGAGGAGCGAAGTCCTCTCCCTCGGTCCCTGGATGGCCTCAAACTGCTTGCTTGTCTTTCCTGTCTATGCTGAAGTCTCCAAAATGATGTCTGGAGTCCACAGTGGGAGCCACTGTCCTCAAGAGGGATTCCACATTTCTTTAAATAAGCAGCATTCTGTAATTAGTAGGGAAAGCTGCATTCTCAAAAACAGAATTAATGGAAGACAGGTTTTCTAGTTTAAAGAAAGTGTGTGTATCTTCAAGGCATTATTTAGGGTTGGGGTGTGTGCGTGCATGTTACGTGTGTGTGTGTGTGTGTGTGTGTGTGTGTTGGGAGAGGCTGGGAGCTGTGTGAGATGAAAAAGGGAAGATATTTGTTTGCAGCTTGAGGTTGTTTCTAATCTCCTCACATTTGTTGGGCCTTCAGGGACCCTCGTGCTGGTCACACTGTGACTGGACTTCTTAAGTTCTCCGTATGCTCCCGCTCCTCTTTGATTCTGTGCTGAATGGGAGATAGATGATCAGCATGTGAAAATCACATTCTGGCTTCTGGTGATGGTGTCTCTTTCCCAGGAGTTAAAGATGCGAGGCTGAGCTAGGCATAGTGGCGCATGCCCTTAACTCCAGCTTTTGGGAGGTTGAGGCAGGAGGGTTGCTGTGAGTTTGAGGCCAGCCTGGGCTACATAGT